>PVKB01004414.1:78682-143664 GCA_004027205.1 Ctenodactylus gundi | reverse complement strand
ACTGACTCTCGTTTGATATATGGCCGAGCCATTTAATTATAGTAACGGCTCGCGTTAACCTGGGCCAACGTTAATCAGCACTGTTAACCAGGCGTCACGTCGCTTTGTTGACGCAGCCAGGAGGCCCTACGACCAAGTTCACTTTTGCATCGGAAAGTTAAGTTCCAAGTATAAATAAACACCGCGCTGTTCGCAGTCCGCAGAGTTGCGGTGTGGGAAGTAGTTAAAGATGAGCTAGCGGGAGAAGCGGTTCTCCGACCGGTCGTCACTTTCGGTCGTCAGTTACAGCCGTCCTCTTGTGCCCGTTTTCCACAACCCTTCGCGTGTCTGTCCCGGAATAGCGCGGGAAATGAACTCTGCGTGCCGTGTCGTCCGCAGGACCGTCCCTAAAAGGTTCAACGGCTCGCCTGGCGGAGAGGCACGTGGCCGGTTACGTCCCGCCACTCGCGGCGGGGCAGGGGTGGCGACTGGCTGAGGTCAGGGCCGGGATCCACCCGGAGCGGCCGCGCGCAGACGGAGGACGCGACCGATCCGGCGAGCTGTGCCCACGCCCCACCTTGGGCGTTCGGCGCGACTGGTTGGTTTTCGTTAAACCACACATTTGTATGCTACCTTCAGCTCGGCGTTCGTGAAATGTCCCGAGCGCGGGAACCAAGGCGATTCACGCCTCGCTCGTCCCCGCTCCCACTGTCCCCCGGCCCCCGGTCCCGGGGATCCCCTCCCTCCGGAGCTCCCAGCTTGGGGCTGCAGCTCGGGCACCTCTACCCCGCCATGCGCAGAGGAACGTTTCCCGAAGCGGGCCCGAGGGGCGATGCGGCCACCGCCCCCGCCCCGCGCCCTGCCGGCGCGCACGCGGAAAGTGGGTGCGCGTCCTCCCCGGCCCTCGCGGGGCGCCGCCCCCTGGCGGCAGCGCTGCGCGGTGCTGGCCCACGCGCCCGCTACGTCGCTCGGGGCCACCGCGCCCGCCCCCCGGGACTGGAACTTCCCCCCAGTGGCCCTCAGAGTGTGGCATGCCTCCCACGGGCCTGGGGATACCCGGGCAGGGTCATCCCGCAGACGCTTCTGGGGGTGCAGGGTTCGCCCCCCGCCCGGCTCAGCAGGCTGCGGCGCCGGAGACCCGATTTCGCGCTCGGGACGGGGGCATCGTAACCCTTGGGAGTGAGGCTCAGTCCTTATCCCTGGGCTCCGACCCACAGCGCCACGGATCTGAGGCCTACTCCCACGGCAAGGCTGGCGGATATTGGGGGCGTAAGGCGCGGGGCGGGAGCGGGAGCCCCCGCCGTTGTGTCACCCACAACGACACACGAGCGTGATTTCAACCTTGGGGGACACCTGCAGTCCTGGATTGAGATACTGCCTTGTGCCTGGCGCTGTCACGGTCTCCAAGGTCCATAGACAGGAAGTCATTGCGCCAGGTGACAAGCGCTTCCAGAGCTCCGCGCTCCACTTCGCGCTTGGTAGCCAGGTGCTTTAACTGCTGAGCCATTTCTCCGCCCCCCGCATCGCCCCCCCCCCACTTTTTTTGCTGGCTTGCTTGCTTGAAGGGTTTTGGGGGGATGGTAAGACAAATGTACGTGGTTCACTATTTTAACAATTTTCAGCGCGCCCTCGGGAGGCACCGCGCATGCTGTGCAGCCATCGCCGCTATCCATTTCCAGACCATCTCTGTGTCACCCCAAACAGAAATAAAAACGACACCTACCCCGTCTGTCCCTAGTCCCTAGCAACCGCCATTCTACTGTGTGTCCTAGGAATTTGCGTCCTCCAGGTACAGACGTGGAAACACCCAACACGTGTCTCCTGTGTTTGGTGTTCCTTTAGCCTAGCATCTTCACGGTCCATCCAGGTGGGCAGGGTATGAGGAGTTCGTGCCTTTGCACAGCTGAGTAATAGTCCATAGTTAGTCCAGAGTATGCGTGTACCGCATCTGTTTAGCTCTTCGTCTGTTAGGAGGTTTTCCCCTTTTCTGTTAGTTTTTTGACCTCTTGTCAGTTCTTTGTAGCATTGCATGCAGACACTCAATAAGCGTATTTTAATTGTATTCATTTTCCTGTACCTTTTCCACACCTAAAGTCAGCAAAGAAACCCCATTCTCCACCACACACACACACACACACACACACACACACACACGCATGCACGCAGCTCAGGATGATTTCTGCTGTATATACCATAAGGAGGACCCTCCCTTCCCGGTTTGAAACCTCGACTTGTTAACTATTTGGAGCACTTCAGACTGAGACACCGCACATCTTACCCTCAGTAAAAGATGTGAGTTAATCCAGAATTAGTCCTAGACACAATTGCAGCCACCCCCGCCCCCAGCTCCTGCTTTTTACCCCTTCTACAAGTCTTCCTACCCAATTCTCCTGGGCCCAAGGTGACTGCTTTTGTCCGGCTCTCCGGGAGTCTCCGCTTCGCACTTCCCGGCTTCCCACAAGGCTAATTTCAAGGTCGTAGCAGCTGTGAAGTGAGAAACTCCCGTGTGGAGGCTGAGAGAGTGGGCTCAAAGTGGCCACTGTACTCGTGGAGCTGGTGACAAGACAGCAAGTCCTCTCCATCTTGTCTCCCAGATCCAACAGCCTAGCCCAAGGAGGGACTCCATGCCCCAGTCTCTCCAGGTGTCCCGGGAACAGCTTGTCCTGGGAGGAACCAATGCCAGCATCTGTTCATTCACCCCAGCTAAGGCACAGCAGACAGGCCCAAATAGCAGCTATGCCAAGGTCCAATTTGGTGCACTGGCAAGCTTATCTGCGTTTCCTACATCCCCAACTTGCTTCTTCAGGGCTGCTTAAAGGGTCTGGAATGAGGTCATGACAAGGTACCACTCGGTGACAGTGGCTGTACCTCTCCCAAGATGAGTATCTTGGAATACCCTAACAGAATGCATTGATCCAATTTTCTGTTGTATGGTGGGAGGAGAGACCCCTTTGTTTGGAAGATATTTTGGTGGCCCTCTGGGTCTCACTGAGCAGCTCTTGCATGCACAACAGCTCCTTTTTTGCTTTTTCCTGGTGTTTGAGCCCGTGGTCTTCATACAGAACTATAGTTCCAGTTCTTTGTTTTTATTTGGAGTCTCCTTAAATTGCTGTGTTGCCTAGGCTGAGCTTAAACTGTGATCCTCCTGACTCAGCCTCCTAGAGTTCTGGGATTATAGACCTGTGTGACCAGCACCACCATAGCTCCTTAAACAAGCATCTTGTGGCCTGGGAAGATTCAGAAATCCTCCAGAATTCAGAATGTTAACGAAGGTCTAAGTCCTTTGCTTTATACCAGCAAAATTATTTCCACTCAGTCGGGAATTTTCATTACAGCAGTTAACTTGAACTAACCCTCCATCCTGCACAGTATCACAGACCTACTTAGCTCTGTATCTTGGGAGCTTGCAGTGGTACATGTTTACACTTTGAGCCCCAAAGTCAAAACTTCAAAAGCTATTTTTTATCGGGAATTTTATTGCAAACCATACGCATCTCCAGTCAAGAAGACTTCTAATTATGGGGCCACCCTTATTGCATGACACTGGAGAGGACATTTGCAACCCTGCAGTCTCTGGTTTTTATTCACATTGATTAATGATTAATTTCCCAGAGATTACTTATTTTTTCTAATACATGAAAAAACAAACAATAGTATAAGTTGAGTATTCCTTATATAAAAAATGGTACCAGAAGTGTTCTGGATTCCTTACTTTTGGGCCTATTTTGCATATATATATATATATATATATAATGAAACATGTTGTGATTGGACCAAAGCCTAAACACAAAGTTCACGTTCACTTCACACGTCCCTTCCACGATCCTGGAGAGCCGGAAGATTTTTTATACAGTATTTTCATTTTTCCTGTTTTTTGATGTGACTTGTCAGAGGTATAGAATTATCTGCCTGCCCAGTCGCGTCAGCACTGACAAATGTTTGTGATTTTGGATTAGGAGAGGTCAACCTGGTAGATCACGTCTGGAAACGGTGCCTTTATTTACTTTTTATTTGTGAAGAGAAATCGCTTGGGAAAGACAAGGCCCTTGAAAGTGATTTTAGGGACTCAGCTGTCTACAAGACACACTGAACATGAGAAGGGCGTTTACAAGGCCACAAGAAAGCCTTCCATGAATTGCAATTGTGGGTGGTAGGTACTCGTGCACGTGGCTGCGTGTGTAAAATGAGTACAGTACTTAACTGTCTCTAGCCCTCTTCCCCTCGCTCTCTTGCACCCACACTGAACTGTCACATCTCTGAAGCACATATACAAACACAGTGAACCCCCAATGCCAAGCCTGGCGACAATGCTCTTCTGTGTTCCAACACCAAGCAGGGCTTGTTGGTAGCAGCCCTACAGTCCCAAGCCAGGCTGCAGAAAGCATTCCCCATCTCCTCCGCTAGGGGCGTGCGGGAGCACGCTGGCTCTGAGGCTTTGGTGAACTCCTTTCCAGAGCAGGAAACGTAAAACAGGAAACAGCCTGAGCCTCAAGTTCACAGGAGAATAAACAAACACAAATAATAAATGATCACTAGGAATTACAGACGTGCAAAATAGGGAAAGGAAAACTCTATTAGGTAATTTGGAAATAAGAGAGGGAATCTTCGCCCCATTTCTTCCTATGTATTCATTTTAGGATTCTATCCTACAGAAAGAACCAGAAATATAAGCAGATATTTATGCACAAAGCATTCATTGCAGGTGATTTTTTAAGGGCAAAAAAATAAAAGCAATTTTAATTTTCTAGGGCTTAAATATGTATAAATATATATTATGGTGGCATATTTTGCAATCACTAAACACTAGGTCTGTGAATAATTGTAATAACTTGGAAAAATCTTAATATTGAGAAGCCCAAATAGACAACTTAGAGTATTTTCTCAGCTGCTTAATGTACTATGAGCATAAACAGAATTCTGAACGAAAATACACCAGAATATTGATTGGTTATCTCTGGGGGGAGAAATTATGGGAAGTTTTTATTCTGTTATTTGTATTGTTATTGTAGTTTGGATCGGAATGTCCCCCCAGAAGTCTTGTGTATTTGGACATTATGGATTGCTTATGGAATGATGTATTGGGAGATTGAGGTCTGGTCTAGAGGGGTAGATTTGGGGTGTGCGGGTTAGATTACAGATGTGTGTTGGATTGGAACTTAACCTGGAAAGGATGGAACTCTGAGGCTGGACCCAGAAGGGTTGGATCACTGGGATGGGCCCTGGATGGATAAGTGCTGCTTCCTGCCTTTGGGGACTTGACTTGACTTGGCTCCCGTTTGCAACGCTGTGAGGAGCTGCCTCCACCTCAGCCATGTGCTTCCACCATTGCCTCCACCCATGAATGGACTGAGACCTTCTGAAACTGTGAGCTAAAATAAGCTTCTCCTTCCCTAAGTGGTGGTTGTCGAGTATTTAGTCACAGCAATAAGAAAGTAACTACGATAATTGTACTTTTCTGTGTTTTCCAAATTTGTTCACAATGAGCAATCTCCAAAATGCTGAATGGGGACACAAGGAGCATAATTAGTGTATGAATTGGGTAGTTTATATCACACAAAGCGTAATTATTGGAACAGACATCAAGACCTTAAGGAAAGCATCACGCAAATATTTAGGATGGAAGAGGATGTAATAGAAGTAACAAGCTGGAAAAAGAAATAATGTTATTATTACTTGGGCCTGGGGATTGAATCCAGAGCTTCATGCATGCTAAGCAGGCTCTTGCTCTGTCGCTTGAATATCTTGGCTGCCATGATCATTTTTAAAAGCACTCCAGTGCAAACATTAAGAATGAAGTATTAACAATAGATTAAAATATGTGATAATAGCAGAAAAGATACAACTGAAAAAGCAATTGTCTGAAGATCAATTTGGGAGACTCTAAAAAGCAGCAAACAAGAAGAATTTTTGGCTTATGAAATCATTTAATGGCTTTTACCAGAGCAAAACAAAACAGAATGGGACAGGACAAAATTAGTAGCACAGGATAAGACTAGGAAGAAAAGAGAAGAGTATCCAGGCAAGGTGGTGCAGGCCTGTGATATAGCACCCTGGGAGTCTGAGGCAGGAGGGCTGCAAGTTTAAGCCCAGCCTGGGCAATTTAGTGATTTAGCAAATCTACCACAAAATAAAATATGAAGAAAAGGAATGGATGTATACCTCTGCAAAGCCTCTGGGTTCAATCCCTAGTTTAAAGAGAGATAGGGAGGGAGGGAAGGAAGGAGGGAAGGAGGGAGAGAGACAGAGTAGGGGGGAGAGAGAGAGAGAGAGAGAGAGTAGAAAAGCTTTACTACATGGCACAAAGTAATGCTAAGAGTTTCAGTTCTTGTTACACTTTTGTGTGTGTATATACTAAGTTGCTACATAGGTGACTCTGTGTGGGTCACAATAATGAAACGCTAGAAAACTAATATTCTAAAGGAATATACATTTGATGTTCTTTCCTACCTTTTCTGAAACATTGCTCATTAAGTATGATCTTCTCGGCCTTATCTCAGCTTTATGAACGTCCCACAGCCTTGAATCAAAAAGTAAAAAGGAACTAAAATGTCCGTCTCCCTTGGGCCAGTGCAAGTGAGTGCCCCCCGCCCCCCACTTTCATCATCTAATTTTCAGAAGTCTGGTTTGTCCCCAGGGCCTCTATGCCATCGCTTGCCTCTCTGGAGGCCCTCACAGCACCAGCACCATTCACACCCTGCACCCCACTGCTGTGTGGATGAATGCACTGTTGAAAAGCCTGACTGTGAAGACTTGGGAAAATCTATATTAAGAGAGTAATGTAGTTGACTCAGTACAGCACTTTGGAGTTTTTAGGTTTGTCATGCATATTGTGACGCTTCCGGAGGGGTATAGATACAGCGTAGTATCTTCCATGTTTATTTTACCAGTTTAAGAAATGGGTCTCAGTGAAGTGATATGACAGATACTTACCAATGAGTGCAACTGCCCAAAGGAAAAAGTCTTCTCCCTCCTTTACTTAATGTATTCATCAGTTTTCCCATCTCTAGAACACAACAGCCAATACCAACAATGTAAAGGAGAGAAGGTTCGATTTGGCTCACAGTTCCAAAGCGATTGGTTTCCTGGTCACCTGGCTCCAAGACAGAAACATCATGACGGAGCGGCCCAGCAGTGCAAGCCCAGGTGGTGGAAGAAGATCAGGGCAATAGTGACAGAGAGGAAGGGGCAAGGGACTAGATGTAGTCCCAAGGTCACACCTCCATGACCCAGCCAGACACACACAGAGGTGAGCTTCACAGATCCCCCTCAAAGTCAGTCAAGTAGACATTCCAGCCATTGTCAAATCTATATCCAAACATGTCTCTTTAAATCACAATTAACCTCCAAATAAAGACAAGAGTGAGTGTGTAAGCTTGGAACCCGACATAACACAACTATCCTTCCTATAAAAGGAAATGTAATAATCCCTTCCCAAAAGTCTCAACAGTTCCAGCATTTTCCAAAAGTCTAAATCTCTTCTGAGACTCCAGGTAAACTCTTAGCTGGAACTCTCTATAAACATCAATTACAAGTCATACAACCCCAAGACACAGTGGCACAGGGTAAACATCCTGATTCCAAAAGGGAGGAATAGAGGGATAGAAAAGAACTGAGCCAAAGAAGGATTGAAACTTAGCAGGGTGAGTTTTAAGTCCCATACCTTCATATCTAGCATCCAGGCCACATGGTGGTGAGATGTGATTTCCAAATGGCTGCCCCCATGGCATCACTGGCTGTGGCCCATGTGGCCTCCCTCTTGGGCTAGCTCTATTCGTGGCTTTTAAGTTATCTTGGCAATGTCCCACATATCTAGTGTCTCTAACTTCCTAAGGTCACTACTGCACCTTCAAGGTCATTCTCACAGCTTCGTGCACTGCCCTGGGGGTCTTCCTTTGAAATCTGAGCCAAAGTCCCCCAGATGACACAAGTCTTGCATTCTACATGCTGATAGAACCTGCATCACTTCAGCAGTGCCAGCTTGAGCTGTAGCCTGGTCCTTTTCAACCATGGCTGCAGTAGCCTGAGTGACTGATGTCTGACCACAGTGAAATGGGTTTCAGGTCACCAATTCTTTAGGCAGCCATGCCAGAGCAGGTGGCCCAGGGGCTATCTTCTCAAAGGAAAGATTAACATTTTGCACACTTGAGGCTATGATGGGTAGGGTCTTGCTGATTTCTGAGGAGATTTCAAAGCATCTTTTTTCTTACAAGGTACATGGTTTCTTTTAATGGTGCTAATTTTTTTAGCGACCAGACCTCCTTTGGCCCTAAATTTGTAAATGGTTACTTCTGGGCCAGCATTTAAGGTTTTCTAATTTTTCTACTCTGCCTTTTGCCTTGAATTCCCACTATAAATCTGGCTAAAAGCAGTCGGCAGCCCTTGTCACAGCCTGAATGTTAGGCTGCCTTTCTGTTTCCTCTACCTAATCAATTAGTCTACTGCCTTTAATCTTGTTCTCCAACATCTTAAGATGTGAACAAAATATAGATTTTTTAAACCATTGTCACACACATGACCTCTAGTCCGATTGCCAGTTGAAGACTTTGCCCCCAACTGAACTCCTGAGTGAGTTTGGTCTCAACCGTCCTCATTTGTATCAGCATTCTGACCTTCCAGGCTCCAAGCAGTCACCCAAGAAGCTCTGCCTGCAGTATTTGTGGGCTTCCTCAGCCCACACCACCAAGCCTTCTCATGTCCCCCACCCCCACAAACCAGTTCCAATGGCTTCTATACTATATAATCAGGTACACTCACAGCAGTAACCCCACTTCTGGTACCATTTTCTGTATTAGCTTTCCCTTCACTTTGACACAAACTCAACACCTGCATGTTAAAGTAGAAGGGATTTAATCTGGCTCATAGTCTAAGAGGAGTCAATTTATGATCAGATGGAACAACATGGTGAAAGAGAATATGCAATAAAGATGCTTAGTTGGTGGTGGCCAGGAAGCAGAGGATGGGAGCATTACCAGAGAGTGAAGAGTTCCAAAGGCCATGTCTCTGTTACCCACCCAGACACACCCAGGAGTGTGCTCCACCAATCCCCTATGCAGTTACTAAGACAATCATGTTGACTATAAAGCTGAACCATCAATCAGACTTAATAAACATCTATTGAGTTTCTGCCATAAGACAGGTACTGTTCAGGGCATTTAAGATATAGTAATAAACAAATAAAGACTCTTGTCCTAAAGAGTTTTATATATCTAGCATGAGACACAGACCATAAGAAATAGATAAAGTGAATAAGTAAGTTAATGATAATATTTTAGAAGGCAATAATTTCTGTGGGAGAAAAGAGCAGAGAGGGTAAGAAGGTAAGTAGTGGTAAAGGCAGTGGTTTGTAATTTTAAATAGTGAACAATAAAAATCATAATACCATTTGAGCTTTTTGTAGCATTTTTGGCACTGACCGTTTTAGCTTCTTATGTTTACCTACCTTATGCTTTGCCATCACCTAAATGTTCACAGTCCCCATGACTGTGCCTTTGGCTTTACCTCCATGTTCTATGCCTTGGTGAAACCATCTCCTCATTCTCGTATTATAATCTAATAAGGCATTAGCTGCTATTGTTGAAGAAATAATTTGAAAATTCATTTATCCAGCCTCAATAAGCTGTGTGGTGCAGGGTCCCGTTTCTGGTTGTGTGCTGGCATGGCTACCTGGATTTTGTGCTGGCTGCTCAAATGTTCATCTTTAACACCTGAACCCTGAGTGTGCCTATAATTCATATGTGAGGTATCTTACCAGCAAAAACCAGTTGAGATACCAGATTACCACCAACTCTTCTCTCACTCCATAACATCCAGTTTGCTTCCAAACTCTTTCCATTCTACCTGCCTCAAAGCTTTGCTCAAATGCTGTCTCCTTGGTGGAATTTTACACAACTTCAGCATTTAAATTTTATTCTATAAGCTTATAGTTTTATATACACATTAGTGATCTATTTTGAAGAGAGAAGATGGAGAAAGAGAGAGGGAGAGAGACAGAGAGAGAGGGAGAGAGAGAGAGAGAGAGAGAGGAATTTCTAGGGATACAACCTCCATTTTTAGTTTTAATTTTGAGATAAAATGTTGCTGAGTCAACAAGTTGCACAGGCTGGGCTTAAACTTGTGCTCCTCTTGCCTCAGCCTCTCAAAGTTCTGGAATTACAAGCCCATACCACTGGATTCAACTTGGTTTTTATCCCCTTGTTCTCAGTGATAAACAGTGCCAAGCATAGAGTGAGTACCTCCATAATCTTTGTCAAATTCATGAACATCTATTACTGTCTAATTTCTTGTTTGAAACAATTTAGGTATATGAAAATTTTGTCTAAAACATACAAAACACCGAAATGCCCACTACTCCATTAAAGAAAGAAAACATTATGAATATGGCTGAGATCCCCTGTTATGTGCATGTGTTTCAAAATAAGAAAAAAATAAGTAAAAGTTTAAAGCAAGTTCACTGTAACCTTCTGAGTAAGTAAAATATTCTGCTTGGAATTTTCTCTTTCACAACTTTAAAAACAAAGAAGTCCAGTGGCACTGAGAGTATTTCATTGTTACAGTGCTAATGCCACCATCTATCCACAAAGCTTTCTTCTTACAAAACTAAAACTCAACAACTCCCATTCTTCCACGTGCCCTTCATACCCACTGTTGATACTTTCTCTCTCTATGAATTAGTTTCATTAGATAGTTCATACAAGTAGAAGCTGTGTGTGTGTGTGTGTGTGTGTGTGTGTGTGTGTGTGTGTTTCTGCAATGGGTGTATCTCAGTTAGCATAATATCTTAATATTCATCCACTCTCTAGCATGTCAGAATGTCACTCCATTTAAGGCTGAGTATTTCTCTGTATGGATAAGTCACACTTTGTTTATGGGTTATTTCTATCTTTGGGCTATTGCCAATAGCCCTGCTATGAACATGAGTGTGTCCAAGTCTGTTTGATTCTCTGATATTCATTCTTTCGGGTACACATCTAGAAGTGGACTTGTTAGATTGGGTGCTACTTCTACTAGGTGTCTGTTTGTTTGTTTTGAGACACTGCCATACTGTTTTCCTAAGTGGCTGTACCAGTTTACATTTCCAGTTTTCACTACATGGTCACTTTTTTTTTTTTTTTTTTTTTTTTTTTTTTTTTTTTTTTTTTTTTTTTTTTTTTTTTTTTTTTTTTTTTTTTTTTTTTTTTTTTTTTTTTTTTTTGCTTGGGGTTTTTCTGGTGCTGGGGATCAAGCCCAAGGCCTTCATACTGAACTACATCCTCAGCACACTTTTTATTTCAAGACAGGGTCTAGCCACATTGCTAAGTTGCCCAGGCTGGGATCAAACCTGCCATCCTTCTGCATCTGCCTCCCAGAGTGCTAGGATTAATAGGCCTGCACCATGGGCCCCAGCTCGCGGGAGCTGTTCTAATGAGTGTGAAGTGGTTCCTCTTCCCAACAATGTTGATCAGCTTGAAAATCATCCTTCCGATCTCCTGTGCACTACATCAGTGTGAACAAGATGTGCTTGAAAGAGAAAATATAACCAAGAAGATCTCAGGTCTTTCCAGGTGGAAAGTAAAGGATTGTAACAAACACAATAATTTACTTGGACAGAACCTCTGAGTTTTGGCCCCTCTTCAGCAAGCCCAGCAGGGTGCTCAGTACCACGTGCCGCCACTAGGGGAAATAGGCATCCCAGGCAAGGCGGATGTGTGTGCCCTCCTCCACTGGGTGGAGAAAGACAGTGAGATCTGGAAGGTTCAAGAACACGTTGGGAATGAACACCTTCACTATCTTGATATAGTGATGGCCACACTGGCACAAAATTGCCAGATCACACACTTGAAGTATGTGCTGTGTATCATATGTCAATTATTATTAATTACTATTATTATTGTGGTATTGGGGATCAAGCTCAGGGCCTTTGCACTGAGCTATGGCCTCATATCACTTTTTGTTGTGTTGTTTGAGACAGGGTCTCACTAAATTGCTGAGTTGCCCAGGTTGGGCTCAAACTTGCAGCGCTCCTGCCTCAGCCTTGTGCCAATTACTCTTCAATAAACTGTTGTGTTTTTCTTTAATCCCTCATGACTCATATAATTTGGGTTTCTCAAAATGAATTAAAAACAAAACAAGGAAAAGCAATGTAAAAAAGTAAGAAGAGCGATGTAAAGAGTGAGTGGGCAGATTTACCGAGCACATGCCCTCAGGTCTGCCGACCGCAGCTTCTCCATGCGGGGCAGGTCCTCCTTGCCCCATTCCTGCGCTGCCCCTCAGGGGGGCTGGATGGCAGTAATGCCTAAGTGGCTAATGCTTCCTCTCCTGCCCAATCAACTTCCTCTTTCCTCCTCTGGAACAGCCAGTACTTCTCATCTCCCCGACAGGCTGTACCTTCTATTTCCCCCTGGACTCTGGTCCAAGGGAGAACATGCTGCCTAGGGGACCCCCAACTCTCCTCCTGCTTGCTAGGAGAAGACTTGCTACGACTTGCTGTCTGGGAAGTCATTCAAAAAATCCTGCCCTCGTGCTGGAGCCATACCATGTGCTGTGTGGTTTCTCTGAAATGCACTCAATAGGAGTATATTAAATTGACTCATAGCAGAGCTGCCTATGGTCCTTGACTAATTGACCAATGTCTGGGTCTAATGCCACAGAGTGCCTGGAGAAATGTGGACCATTGTCTAGGAGCTAAGGTATCTGGAGGTCTCTATAAAAATGCCAGCCACACTAGATAAAAAAAGCTGTAAGTAAAAATAATTTTACAGATGTTATATAAGCTAATATGTATCATATTACCCCTCAAAGTTAGAGGCTTCCAATAATCACTTTATTGTGCTTATGACTTCTGGGAGTCAGAAATTCACCACAGAGGGGAACACAGTACTGGGGGCTTGTCTAGCAGGGGTCCAAGGCTGGGGTGACCAGTGCTGGGCCAGGCATCATCAACAGGTGTCTTAGTTCCTGTCTCTAGTAGTTGAAGCCAGCTGCAATCTGGGATATTTAGGTAGAGCACTGGCATGTGACCTTTTTAAAGTGCTTGCTTATAGACAAGTCTCCCAAGAGAATCAGTGGAAGCTTCTGTGGCCTTGACAGGAAGTCCCATCATGTCATTTCCACAGCAGCCAAAGCCCGCCCAGCTTCAAGAGGAGGAAAACTAGATCTAGTTTGGTATGCCTGGCATAACAAAGCCCCACAGACTGAGTGGGTCATAGAATAAGAAGGTGTCCTCTCCCATTCTGGAGTCTAGAAACCCAAGATCAAGGTGTCAGTGGGGTCAGTTCCTGTCGAGGATAATGAAGGGGGTCCTCCTCCTCTGAGTGTGCTCAGGGTCCAAACTTCCCCTTTCTATAAGGGTACCAGTTGTACTAAATTAGGGCCACCCTAATGACTTTGCACTAACTTGACTCCCTCTGTGAAGACCCTATGTCCATATGAGGTCATGTTCTGGGGTACTGTGGATTACGTCTTCGATCTATGAAATTTGGGGAAAACACAATTTAGCCCAGGGAGGAATGCAGACCCGGCACTTAACGGGAAGCGTGCAGAAGTCCCTGTGGAACAGTGCATGTGAGAGGTACTGCCGCTGCCGCTTCCACATCACGATGTAGACAGCAGAGTAATGTGAATCTATGACAGTCCATACCACACATCTCACATAAAGCAGCTCACAATGTAAAGCATACAAAACGGGGAAAGAGCAACTCGTCCTTTTCCTATTCTCCTAGTGGGCTGTGAGCTCAATGCAACTGGGTTCCAAACAAGACACTGGAAACTCTATGGCTGACTCTTTCCCCCCAGGCAACGCAAAGCTGTGCTCAGAGGCCAGAGCGCCCCACCAGAACAGCCAGAATATTATTATTTCTGGCCCAGGGACTTCCCCCGTTTCAGCTCCTTTGCTGATTTGCTTATTTTTCCTGGGCAATCGCCATCAGCGGCACTGTTCAGCCTTGACCAGTCTTGTCTTCACTCAGACGAATTCGTGCCTGTTGGTCTTCTGTGCAAAGTGAATTTAATCATGTATTATTACCAAATTTTGGGAGAAACAAACACTAATAAGTGCTCGCTGTAATAGTAAATACTACCATGCTTCAGTTGTTGTCATTACTATGACTACTTGAGATGAACTTTTCAGTGAAATATGAACTTTGCCCTGGTTTGGGGTTTCTGCCAACCCTCCCAAAAAAGCAGTATTGTGTAACTCTTACTGCTCCAGTGCACATCAGCAAAATTTTTGCAGGATGAGCCATGAATAAAGGTTGCACAAAAGCCAACTTGTGGAATCCCTTAAGAAGTCTGGTAGAGGGACCAGTCATCTCACCGTGCGTGGCCTGGAGTGATGTCACTTTCCTTTGGAGCACTTGCCACTCTTGCTCTCTGATTTTTCAGGTCTCTTTCCCACTACTCAGCCTTTCCTTCTCTGCTCATCCAAGGGGAACACATGCCTGGATCCACAAAGACCGACTGAGCTGGGGTCCCACTTTTCCTTTAATTCGTATTGGGCAGGTAATATTAATGATCACCTACAGGTCTAGGCATTATTCAAGTTCCCTATGTTGAGCATAAAAAAGGTGTCTCTGTAGTCAAGTGTGTGGCATAGACCTGTAATCTCAGCACTTTGGGAGGCTGAGACAGGAGGATTCCAAGTTTGAGCCCAGCCTGGGCAACTTAATGATTTAACCAGATACTATCTCAAAAAATAAAAAATTAAAAATAAAAAAGACTGGGGATACAGGTCAGTTGGAAGGCCCAGGGTTCAATCCTCAGACCAGAGACAGAAAAAGAAAAAAAAAAAAAGGAAAAATACGACATGATGTGACCTCCTGACTCGACCATAAAAGCTTCCACGGATTCTCTTGGGAGACTCATCTACAAGCAAGCAGTTAAAAAAAAGTCACACATTGGTGTTTAGCTAAATATCCCAGATGGCAACTGGCTTTAACTACTAGGGGCAGCAATTAGGATACCTGTCGATGATTCCTAGACATGTCTGTTTTATAACTTACCAAGGCTCGTGTTCTAGGACAGCGACAGGAAACAGACTTAGGGCAGCTGCTGCAGGATTTACTCCTCGTGAAGTCCAGCTGTGCGTCTGCCTCTCTGGCGGCCTCCCTGCAGACGTCACCTCCACTCTGTTCCCAGCGTGTCTGCTGCCTGGTGGTCAGCACTCAGCGTGGAAATAGGGGCGCTCACCTCTCTCCCAGCCACAGCGTGATGTGTGGGAACCCGGCTGCATGTCGTTTCTCCCTGGGTAGGCGCAGCTGCCATGGGGCGAGCGTAAATTAGAAAAAAAAAAAACAATGGGAACGAGCAACAAAGTCCTTCATCAAGCACATTAAGTCACCTCTGTACAAGCTGCCTGATTCAAGCAGGCCTCGACTGTTGTGTCACTCTGCTTGGCCCTGGAGTGATCAAGGAGGTTTTCTTTCAGTGTTTGACACAGTATATACTAGGCTAGGGGTCCCTACCCTCCCCATAGTAAGAAAGCAGGTCTTTCTATACATGAAAACACTTTCACATGCACAAACTTGAAGGGCACTGGTATTCGAGAGAGGTATCTGCCAAGGCCCTTGCTGGCTTCACCCGGCTTTGCACATGTTGTGGTTAGGATCTGGAGTGTCCCCCAAAAGTCTCATGTATTTTAATGTTATGGATTGTCTATGGAACCGTGTGATGTTGGTTGATTGGGGCCTAGTCTGGAGGGGTGGATTACAGTTAGGTTAGGATTAAAGGCATGTGAGTTAGGATTAAAGGTGTGGAAGTTAGGATTAAAGACTTGCAAATGGGGATTAATGCTGTGCAGTGGCCACACCTTCCACATCTAGATGCAGGAGGGGCTAATCACTGGGAGGAGACCTGGAAGGATATATAAGCTGCCTTCCTTGGAGGACTAGGACTAGGACTAGGACTAGGACTAGGACTAGGACTAGGACTAGGACTAAGATTAGGACTGTGACTAGGACTGGGCTCCACTAGTCTCAACTTGCCTTTGTGTTTATGATGTCATGAGAAGCTGCCTCCACCTCTCTCTCTGCCATGTACTTTGATTGCTGCCGGCCGCCCCTGAATGGACTGTGACCATCTGAAACTGTGAGCTAAAATAAACCTTTCCTTTCCTTAATTTGTGGGTGTCGGGTATTGAGTCACAGCAACGAAAAAGTAACTAAGACAGCACACGTGCCTTCTCTCCTTTCTACTCCGTATCAGCTTCCCGAGAGAATAAAAAATTCCCCATGCCTGGCTGCATCCCATTAACATTAAATTGGCTTTCTGAAGGTAGAGCCAGGCATCAGTATTTCTCAAAGCTCTCCAAGTGTTTCCAAAGTGCAACCAGGTTCAAGAACTAGTGACCTAGACTGGCAGCTCAGCCTCGCTGCAGATTAGAACCACTTGTGGGAGAGGGTGTGAAGGCTTTTGAATCTTTTCAATCTTCATCCTGCAGTCACTCCACCCCAAACCAAGTAAATCAGAGTACCTTGGGTGGGGAGCCTCGGTTTGCTTCTCTCCTTTCCTGCCTGCCTTTCTTTCTTTCTTTCTTTCTTTCTTTCTTTCTTTCTTTCTTTCTTTCTTTCTTTCTTTTTCTTTCTTCCCTGAAGTTTGGCTAGTGCTGGGACTACTTACCTGAACCCCTCTTACAGTCTGTGATTTGTCTTCCAGCTAAGAAACCCTTGTTGGGGCTGGGAACACAACTCAGTGGTAGAACACTTCCCTAGTATGAGTGAGGCCCAGGGTTTGGCCCTTAACACCACATAGATTAAAAATAAAAAAACCTGCTTCTTATTTAGAACAAAAGATATTGGGATAATTATGTTTTGAACACTAATGGCGACTGATCTGTGTGGTCTCAGTGGAGATAGAAACAAAAGAACTGATTGGACCAATTCCTCAGGTCGGATGGGACTATTATGCCTCCCACGTACATACGAATGAAAATAATTTTTTTTTGGGGGGGTGGGTATAAACAGTGTTCAGGATGGATTTCCACACCACACAGCCAATGACTCCTAAAATTAGCTAGAACAGCAGCTCTCAGAAGTGCCCCGACCTGAAGCATCAGACCCACGTTGGACTTAGTTAGAAATGCAACGTCTCAAACCCTGCTCCAGAACCTCTGAAGCACCCACGGGGGAGCAGCAGTGGGAAAGTGAAGCTCTCCACCCTCCATCTCCAGTGTTTACTGTGTGATTGTTATAAACGCACCTTTCCCACGCTGCCATATCGAGAGCCAAATGACTTAAGGTCGTGCGTCTTTTATGTTTTCATGTCTATAATATGACGCCCACAAGGGATCTCAAATTCGGACAGCCATGAGAGTGCGGTAGCTGCTCAGAGACGGTGCTGCCAGCCCAGGATGATTAGTGTGTGTCTTAGGAGGCCCTTGGTGGCCTCTGTTTGTCCCTCTGTTGTTTGCTGTGTCCTCACCGGATGGGGTCTCACACTCTCCAGTTTTCATGCACACCACAAGGCAGCCGGGGAGGTGGACGGGGCCATTCTGGACTGACCACATCAGGGTCTTACCTGGAGCCAGAGCTTTCCTTCCAGTCTGGAGGCCTACCAAATAGACACAGTTTATTTATTTATTTATTTATTTATTTATTTATTTATTTGACTGAACCCTTTACCAAGAGTTAGAAAGGCCCTCTGTGAGTGTGAGGGACCCTGCTGAGGTGAGGAATGATACCTATGGGATAATAATTGCTGGTTCTCAGAAGGAAGAAAACCTGATTTTGCTGAGCATGTACTGATACTCAGGACTTTTACATACACAGTTTTACTCAATCCCCACAACAACACTGTGAGGTTAGTGCTATTGCTTGTGTTTATAGAAATACAAACATAAGGGAAATGAACTACTTGCCTGAAGCCCCCAGCTAATACACTAAGCTCCACTATCTGCCTCTTTTGTTGGTTTCTTTTGGAGACAGGGTCTCGCTCTGTAGCCCAGGCTGGTCCTGAACTCATTACGTAGCCAGGCTAGCCTGAGACTCAGGGCAATCGTCATATCTCAGCCTCCCGTGCTGGGATTATAGGCATGCACCAGCATGCCTAGTTTATATGGTGCTGGGGAATTGAACACAGGTACTTAGCGCTTGTTAGGCAAGTGCTTTAACTACTGAGCCATTCCTCCAGCCCCCACTGTCTGCCTCTTAGCCGCTGACCACCAGCCACCTAGGAGTGTCTTTGCTAAAGACATAATCTCCAGCCTCGGCTTTCTGGATAGAAACGCTGAAAGTGAAAATGATTTTTTGAAAGAAACCAGAAAATGTATACTGTTTCAAAGAGTTGATTCCTGGGGTGTGCTATAAAAATCACAAACATAGGCTTTTTTTTTTTCTTTAGAGTTATAATGGGAAAGTTGGGTGTGACGGCTTTAGAATTACATAGGCTCATGGCACTCTCTTGGGTCCGTTTCTCCTTGCTTTCTTGCTGCCCGATTTCCTACTCCATCAAGAGCTTCCATCAACTTTTACCTACAATGGTGAAGACTCACACCACACTTGCTGGGCCTCTCAGGGACACTGGGCTCTCCACACAAATGATCTCACCCTTTCTCCCACACTGTCCTCAGTCGTCACCTATGTGTGAACTCTCATGAGGCAGAAAGGGTATTCACCTGCCCATATCCTTGTCAACATCGAACACTAGATGACACTTTTATTTATTTATAGATGCTGTAAAAATCCTTGCCACGCCCCATGACATAGGCCTGTAACCCCAGTACTCATAGAGGTCGAGGCTGTAGGATCACAAGTTCAAGTCTAGTCTCAGCAACTTAGTGAGACTCTGACTTAAAAAAAAAAAAGTGAGGACTGTGAGGCTGTAAATGTAGCTCAATGTGAGATGGTAGGGTTGAACCACAGCGCGCGCGCGCGCGCGCACACACACACACACACACACACACACACACACACACACACTAAATAAAATAAAATAATAAAAATAAATTCCTTACCATGAACATAGTAATTACTAAGTAGGGCTGGATGTATAGCTCAAAGATACAGCACTTGTCTAGCACTGGGCCCTGGACTTAATCTTCTAAGATCACAATAAATAAATAAAAATAACATATAAATATATATTTAAAATAATAAAAATAAAAGTCTCATTTTAATTTGCCTGTCCTTAATTGATGTTATATTTGAATTGTTTTTCCTTTTGTAAATTGTCCATTCATTTTCTTCACCACTTTCTTTTTTTAAGGAGTATGTTTATTGATATGTTAAAACTTGTTCTTTACCAAGGATGTCAATCCTCCATCATATACAAGTAAGTACATTGTCCCAATTTGTCCTCTGACTCTGGTTGTTTATGTAACACAGGAATTTTTGGTTGTATGTGATCAAATTGATGGTATCATTCTTAGAAAGTCCTTCTCCACATGAAGCCTTTAAAATACTTATCCAGACCTTTCTTCATAGTTACACCTCAGTTTTCACATTTAACTAAGATGTAATTAATGCTGTTGCGAGATATGAGAGTCTAAGGTTACCTTTCTCCCTGGACTAGTCGGTTGTTCCAGCACCATTTGCTGAGGAGGCCTGTTGCTGGGAGGGCTTCGGTGGCACCTCTGTCAGGCACTCAGTCTTCACATGAACTCCGCCTTCTAACCCTTCCATTATCCACTCCTGGGTCAAACCACACTGGTTTGTTTCAATCGCTCTACTAAATTTTTTCAAATATTTTGACTACTACTGAACACAAATTCTTCTAAATTAATTTTAGAATAATTTTGTCAAATCTTGACTCAACTTGTTTTCTAGGATGTATCTGGGTCCAGCCATGCAGCAACTGTTAGTTCCAGAAGTCAGTAGCAATTACCTAGTGCCTACTGTTAACCTGACACTGTGGTGGACACTGAAGATTATAAAAATGAATTCCTGCCCTCAAGAGACTTATAATCAGGGGCTGGAGGAATGGCATAGTGGTCAAAGCACTTGCTTTGTAAGCACAAGTCCTGAGTTTAATTCCTCAGCACCACATAAAGCCCAGTGTGGTGGCACATGCCTATAATCCCAGCACTTCGGAGGCTGAGGCAAGAGGATTGCCATGAGTTCTAGACCAGCCTGGGCTACAGACTGAAACCCTGTCTCAAAAAAAAAAAAGGTTATAATCATATGTAGGAAATAAATTCCAACCTTAGCTCAATGTTCTGAGCACAAGGAGAATAGTGAATAAGTGTCAGCTCATTTATATAGTCCAATTTCTGTTGCTAGTCACACAACATGGAAAATTACAAAGAAAAGAGGTTCGCTTTGGCTTAGGGTTCTGACTGAGATTCCTCAGGCAATGGCAGAGTCTTAAGGTAGCACACCATGTGGCCAGGGACAAAGGACCTTATTTAACCCTAGTCATCTCTCAAAGGCCTTGCCTCTAGCTACCACAGTTGGATTATATTTCCATGACACAGTCCAAGGGCAGAAGACTGTCTCAGCTTAACCGTCAGGGAGAAAAGGAGAAGGATGGAGGGAGAGAGAAAAAGAGAGAGAGATTGCTCTGTTGGGCTCTCCGTGGGTTCACTGATGCTGGCCCACGTGGAAGGGGTGGCAATTTGCTCTAATTAGTGCACAAATTTAATGCTCCCACCATCTAGAAACACCCTCACAGACAGCTAGGGTGTGTTGAACCACACAGCTGGACATCCTGTGGCCCCTCAGATGGACACAGACAGTTAAACAACAAAGGACACTAACTTTTTTTTAAGGGAATGTAAAGCAAAAGTCCACATTCCATTTTACCTTCATTTCCCTTCTTCCCACCCCATGCTAGAAGTTTGTTTTGCATGCTGGCCACGAGCAGCGCCCTCCCTGCTGCACAGCCCACCCCTCTTGCAATGCGAGCTCTGCCTGTTTCACATCTCCTGGGACACCTTCTCCTCCCTTGTGCAGTGGGCAGGTGTCATCATTTGCACCTGAAAAAAGTGTACACGGATGGTTCACAGGCTGTGGCCTAAGTTAGGCATTCATCCAAAGCGCCTGGTGACAGAGCCACTCCTGGATGTTAGGTCTCAGATTCCTGAGCCAGTTCTCTCTGTACCCTACCCTTCGGCTTTGCAACCTTCCTGTTCAACAAAGTCCTAATAGTGCTAGTCCATCTGCATGTCACGTCTCCACGGGAGGACGCCTGGATCCCACTGGACACCTGCTTCGTGTCTCACGTCCCAGCACTAATGAGAAGAAGAGAGAAGAGGCCGGATAACACTAGGGTGGAGGCCAAACCCAGGAAGTAGAGGGAAACAGGTGAAGGTGTGAGGGCTTGGGGCTGACGTGGCTTCCTGTGGGCGCATCTCTCGGGCCCCAGCTTCCTCTGCAGGCGCCCGCAGCGCACTTTCTTTCCTACCAGCACCATTAATAGCTTCTGAGAAAACTTTCTCTCCTCTTCTGGGTAACTGACCAGATTTAGACTCAGCTTTTCACCTTCTCAGATGTACTTTTTAAAAGCACCCTTTTGCCCTTAAGATATTTTTTAATTGTAAGGATTTGCATTGCTATTAGCAGTGGAGTCGTGAATTGTAAGGGCAAAAAGACCCCACCCTAAGCACCCTGGTTTGCTGCTTCAGGCAGGCATTACAGAGGAGAAAGGGAGACATCACTGTCACTTCGGAGCCCAGGTTTTCTTTGGAACTGCTTAAATTCGTCCGCACCTCCTTCTGAGCTGAGCATTTTAGCTCTGGATGTGAGGCTTTAGAGGTGGAATTGGGAGCAAAGGGAGAAATGGGGCAAGACTCGCACAGGGCTGTGGGGGCTGAGAAGAGCTGTCTTAGTCTCCAGCCCCAGGGAGGTGCAAGTCCAGGCCAGAGACGGGGATGAGAGAAGGATGTCCAGAAATTGGAAAGAAAGGGGACACTGAGAGGGTTGGGTGTGTTCCTGTCATGCGTGTGTGTGGACTGGGGTACAATGTGGAGACCTGAGTGACTGAGAAAAGTCTATCCTGTAAGGCCTGTGCTGCTGCCTCTGCACTAATATGGAAACCATCTGTCTCGCTGCGCCAGTAGGAGCATCCAGAAATGCTACATGTTGAAACTTCTGCACTAACCTCTGCACAAAAATCCCATATGCCCATTGACTGGACTGCATGAGCACATTTGTCAAAAACAGGTCTCTTAGGCATAATTTAGGACATTCCAAAGCAGCCTTATAACTGCTCTGGCTTCCAAATGGTATCAATTACCTCCCATAAACTGTACTATTCTAATTAAGCAAAGGTTTGGGCCAAATGTCCAAGTAATTCAACTCAAAAATATCCTTGTGCCTTTATTTCAGACAGTATCATATTGGTAGCAAAGTCTTTTCTCCTCCAAACTTTGCAGCTGAGTGACCTAGTATTTAATGTCCAATTGTTAACACATATTAATATGCAGTGCTTCATATATTACGGGCTTGCAAAAGCATGTATTCTGCATTTGCACAACATGTTGTTATTCTAGTAACATTTACCATTAAGAATGTGCACCCAGGGGCTGGAGGGATGGGACAGCGGTTAATGCACTTGCCTAGTAAGTGCAAGGCCAAGAGTTCAATTCCCCAGTACTACATAGAGTCAGGTGTGCTAGCACATGCTTATAATCCCAGCACTTAGGAGGCTGCAGCAGAAGGCTGAAGCAGGCTAGCAGGGCTACACAGTGAAGGTCAGCACCAGCCTGGGCTACAGACAGCAACCTTGCCTCAAAAAAAAAAAAGATAAAAAAGGAATGTACACTGACACATATTAGGTGATTAAATCTCAGGGGCTAAGTGCATATTAGAAAGACATGCTAACTCCTGTGAGGGCCTACTTAGCGCCTTTCTCTCTCTGCAATGTATCAAATTACATATATGAATATAATATATATGTATATAGGCAGCTCATGTAGGCAAATAACGAGAGTAATGAATGTATAAGGAGAATGTAGCTCTCACTTGAAAGCTTAACTACAGGCTAAACTTCGTCACCTAATCTCGCACATGTGTTAACTGTAGGAACTAGTTATTCTGCTTCTTTTTCCTCCAATTGCCTTTTTTTTCTGTTCTTATTAACTTCTGTGAAGCTTCCTTTAGGAAAACGTGTAGAAATAAATGAATGGTTAAATGTATTGGTCCATAGAGCCTGGATCTTTAAATATCTCAACACAATTGGAATAAAAGAAAGATTGTAACAGAAAGAAATATAACAAGTGGGAATACAAGTAACATTTAGATCTCAGAAAACAAGAACTGAGTGAGGAGGAGTTTGGGAGGAAAGGCTCAGGATTTTGGAATCACTACCACATAGGTTCAGAAAGTCGTCCAGGCTGACATCCTCTTGTCCCCACGAATCTCAGGTTCTGTGACTAGATGCTGTTGTTCAAATCGGGGAAAGAGATATATTTTGCTACTCTGTGTCAGCTTACTCTATTCAGATTTGGACACTTTATTTTTAACAATCATGTGGACGGATCCAAAAGTGGGAACCAGGCTGTCAAGCTACTTAGTACCTGTCCCTCAAGAACTCCTGATGCAGTAAGGAAACTGAGTCATTATCTGGGAAGGTGTAGCCTAGGAGAGGAAAAGCCTCCAGGCTGTTGGTTATGGAGGAAATTACTGTTTCCAAATATTTCAGTGCTTTTCATATGAAAGAGTCAATGTTTGGTGTAGGACATTAAGTTATAACTTTACTGAAAGACAGAGTTCAACACAAAGGGACAAGGTTGCTCTTGAAGCCATCAGAACATGAACTCTCAATGAGAGTGGTATTTTTCCCAAGGGCAAGGCAATCGATTTTTGAGGAGGAGGGTGTGGCAAAAATTTTAGCTATGACAATGGCTTGTGGCTCTGCATGTTGCATCTCTACCCAGCACAATCTTATTCTGTAAGTACTCAGCTCCTCTTATTGGGCTCTCTCGGCCATCACGTAAGTGGCATCGGCAATGACACGGAAGATGTACAATATACTTGCAAATCAGTGTCAAAACTAAGGCAAACCGATGGCTGTGACTGGAGGACTTGCTCTCAAGCATCTGCACAGTCTCAGAGCTGTATCTGATGATGGCTGAGAGTGCCCAGTGCCGTCACTGGCTGTCTCGAGGGCATCATCTTCATTCTTGAGCTTTGAGAATGAAGAAAAGTTTATATATTACTATGACATTCTACAAAATTTATTCAGTCAACATTAAATATGTCAAGAGCTGAAAAAAAGAGTTAACAATATCTGACCAAATACCTAGTTATGGTAGAGTTATTTCCTATGTCAAACAAAAATTAAAAGTTAATATTTAGGAAGTTAATTATTTTGAACTGTTTCACTTTTGCTGAAAAAATAACAGTTTTGAATGATTTTTTAGAAGTTGATTACTATTATTATTTATGTAAGTTGGCAAAATTACCCAGCAAATAGTTATAAAAATAAGCTGAATGTTAAAACCTTTTATTTTCAATTTCACTAAAATTTTGACTTAAAATTTTATTTCCTTGCTCTTAATCTTATAGTTAAAAAGAGTAATTTTTATACTTAGTCTTTGTACTTACAGAGCATAGATATACACGCAGTGCATACACACATATATTATATCCCCGTGGCATTAAAATTTTCATTAAGGGACAATTAGCCAAAAGATTTCCAAAAGGCTCTTTTGTTACTTGTAATTTTTTAAAGTTGAAAACTCTGAATCCAAGCTATCTAAGCATACTTTTGCTGTTGCTTTGCCATTGTGAATTCTAGCCAAAATTTAAAAAGTAAGAATGAATTCACTGTCCCTCTTTTGGTCCTCATGGTCCCTGTTGTGCTATCTCATGCCATTGAATGTCTTCTAGTAACAGATTTACTCCTTCGTTTCTGAGGACTGTTATGGTTGGGTTCTGGAATGTCCCCCCAAACGTCATGTATTTGGAATTTGTAAAATGTGTTTGATTCAATGTATCCCTGGAGCTTGACCCGGAAGGTACACATCACTGGGACATGACCCGGAAGAATATATGCTAGCTCTACCTTTCCTTGCTGTCTTGCTTCCTGTCCACCACAGCATGAGCAGTTTTTATCCAGCTAGGACTCTACCATATAAGATGATCATGCTGGCTCATGCCTGTAATCCCAGCACTTGGGAGCCTGAGGCAAGAGGACTGCTATAAGTTCAACATCAGCCTGGACTATAAAGTGAGACCTTGTCTCAAAACAAAAAAAAGAGTAATTTATCAGGAATATTTAGGTTAATCCACTACTTTTGAGGATATGCACATGCAGTTAAATGAGGAGAGACAACTGAATAGAGGCCTGAAAATGAGAAGCTAGGGCTTATGACAGGAGTTCAATACTTTGCAGAGACTTGATTATGGAAGCTCAAAATTGGCTGCACTCTCTAGAGAAGGGAGGAGAGAAAGAGAGGGGGAGAATGAGGGGAGAGAAAAAGAGAGCGTAATATCCAGGGGCCTGTAAAGTGTCTCAGGTCAAGAAAAGAAGAGCCTGAAAAAGGTAGTTTTAAAAAATGGGGCTGAGGGCATAGCTCAGTGGCCAGAGTGTTTGCCCCACATACACAAGAACTTGGGTCCAATCCCCCAGCACTACATAAAAATTAGTCTGGAGTGGTGGTGCAAATCTGTAGTCCCAGCACTGGTGACACTGAGGCAGCAGGACTGTTGTGAGATCAAGGAAAACCTGGGCTACATAGTGACTCAGGACCAACCTAGACTAGAGTGAGACCCTCTCTAAATAATACCAACAACAACAATAACAACTAATTGTCATAATCTAGTCCAGCATCAGAAAAAAAAAAAGACAAGGAAAAGAACAAAAGGCCACGTGGCCAGTCCCTGTATCTTCATTGTTGAAAAAGTAGGAAGGGAAATCCTAGAATAGAAATTTTACAGGCAATAGGACAAACTTTGTTTAAATTATATGTTATATGTTAAATCATCTAGTGGGTAAGGCTTTATTTTATTCCTACTTAATAGAAGACAGATGTCTGGCATCTGATTCTACAGCCAAGGATGGCCACTGTTTCTGAACAGCTGGCAGTCAGCCTGGCTCAGGCTCTGTGGGGGACCGTGACTTGCCACTACTTGTGTCTTCAGATTTGGGGGAGGTGACAGTGAAGAGCAGTAGGAAGTATTTTTACCCAAATTACATGAAAGGTGACAGTTTAGTTTGTTCTCTAATGTACATATTTTGATATCTACCTTTGTAATACCAGCAATATGTACTATATTCTAAATTTCTTACACAGCTTGAGCACAGACTATTGCCTCTGTACCTGATAACAGCCTGCAGACCTGTTACGCTCTGTATGACTAGAATAGCTGGTCCATTCATACCTAAACTGCAGCTATCCGCTAACAGGGGTTGAAAACTCTTAATGGGATCCACTTCACCCTCTGTAGGAGTTGTCATGGATTAAACGAATAGGCCAAGTCCATGAAGAAGAATAGCACTGAATTGTCTAGACCAGACCAACTTGAGAATTCACTCTCCCCCACCCGATACCAGCTCCTGTTTCTTCCTGATGTTGTGTGACTCTTTTCCAAGTTTAACACTCTCTTAAATAATGATTTTTAGGACTCCTCCCTTCACTCCTTAATTAAAATTGAAGTTAACATTTTGTCTCAGTTATTTTTTGTCACTGTGACTCAACGCCTGATAATCACAACTATAGGAAGGAAAGATTTATTTTAGCTCACAGTTTCAGAAGGTCAGTCTGTTCACAGTTGGGGATTGGGAAATGATGCAATTGCATGACAGGGCCGGAGCCAGAGCCCCAGGCCATAGGTCCTCATGGCATGGCAGAAGAGGGCCAAGTCTGGGAGGAAGGGCAGAACCAGCACACGCCCCTTCAGGTTAAGCCAAGCATCCGCAATCCAATAGGAAGACGTCACAATTACAAACATATATGCGCTCAATGTAGGTGTACTCAATTACATAAAACAGAAACTACTGGACATAAGGGGCCTAATGGACCCCAGTACAACTATACTATGGGACTTCATTACCTTACTCCCATAGACAGGTCAATTGGACAAAAAGATCAACAAAAAAGCATCAGAGCAAATGGACTTAATAGATACCTACAGGGTGTTCTATCCAATGTCAAAAATTACACCATATCAGCAGCCCACTGTAAGTTTTCCAAAATAAACCATATCCTTAGGCACAAGACATGCTTTAATAAATACAAAGGAATTGAATACTGCATACTTTTAGATAATAGTGTAATGAAATTAGAAATCAACACCAAAAGAAGCTACAGGAACTATACAAATACATGGAGATTAAATAATACATTATCAAACAAGCAGTGGATCACAGAAGAAACCAAGAAAGAAATCAAGAATTCCTAAAGTCAAATAATGATAGAAGCACATCATACTGTAATCTGTGGGACACAATGAAAGCAGTACAAACAGGGAAATTTATAGCTACAAACACATATAATGAAACCCCCCCCCCCAAAATACCAATGGACCAAAGAGTTGGTTCTTTGAAAGATAAGTAAGATTGATAAACCTCTAGCCAAACTCATCAAAAGAAGGAAAGAAAAAGTTCACATAAATTCAATTAGAAATGAAAAAGGTAGAAAAAGGTCAAGAATTTATTTAGAAAAATTGTGTTTAGTGTAGCTAGGGAAGAGAGGACAGGAGAAGGTCAGAACTTCTGAAGGATCATCAAAAGCAGAGAAAAAAAATTCCAGCAGCCCAGGACGCCACCGCAGCCAGCTGCAAATGGCTGAAGCCACGGGCAGCTGCAGATGGAGGAAAGCTCGTGTGGGCCCAGAACATCTGACAGAGCTGGGAGGGGACGGAGCACCCCAACAACGGACAGGAGGCTGCAGAGGTCAGAAATCCTGAAGTCATATCAGAAGAGGAGGAAAAAAAGCAGCCGACTCAGTGCGGCCCTGAGCTGCCGGCATTCACAGACCAGATGGAGGAAGGTCCGGAGCCAGAACCTCAGCCCGAGGTCAGCGCGGATCCAGGAAAGTGGGAAATGATGCCAACTGGCCAACTGGCGGCCCCAGCCTCCGAAACACCAACCCACGGGTAGTGTGTACTACAAACGCAGTGTGTGCTCCCCCTAGAAAAGGCCCCGGGATTCCAGATCAGAAGCAGCCTCCACAGACAATGACGTCAGCAGGAGCCATTTTAAAAAGAAGGAAAAAATAAAGCCCAAGACTGAACTCTCTAGAGTAAAAGAAAGCTCAGAAGAGCACACCAAGGCTTTGGGGGTCACCCTTAAACAGGGCCTAGGAAGAAACTGGCACAAGAGGCAGAGAGGAGAAAAGAGGGGGGGAAAGGCTGCTGATCCCCTTAACGGCTCAGGGGCACCTCTGCTCCGAGGGTGGAGAGCCCCACCCTGGGGGAGGGAAGCCAGGACAGATGGAGAGCTTTGCTGAGTGGACCAAGCGGAACAAGACACCTCAAAAGGGGAACCATCGCCCCGTTCCTCCAGCATGCACCAGAGGCTTCCGGTTCACCGCTGCCCTGCACACCAGAGGCATCTAGGACCGGGAAGTCAATTGCCCATCCATCCCGTGAGCCAGAAGAGCCAGAAGAGGCATCAAGATTTAACTACTGCGACCCATTCGAGGAATAGGAAGCTGAGTTAGAGCGGTGACTTAAGTGAAATGATTTAGGTGTGGAAGATTAATATGTTAAGTACTGTATAGTTTCTCTGTCTTGGAAAACCCCAGAACACAGACATTCTATAGAACCACATGAGGTGATAGCTGGAGTTGGGGGAAGGAAAAGGGAGGGGGTGGGAGGGTCAAAAATGGGAAGGGATTGTAAAGTTAATGTGATACATATGTGCAAAAAATACCCAAATTCATTGTAAATACTATGTATTACATATGTATATTAATAAAAATAGTGGGGGAAAAGAAATGAAAAGGTAAATCACAACAGACACTGTTGTGAAATTCAGAGGATTATAAGAAACTATTTTGAAAACCTAACCTATATTCCAATAAAATCAACAACTCAGAATAAACCAATTCCTAGACATGTATGGTATATCGAAATTGAGCCAAGAAAATATAAAACCCCAGAATACAGAGATTATCAGGGATAAAATTGAGACAGCAATAGGGGTCTACCAGCAAAGAGGAGCCCAGGACCTAGTGGATTCCCTGCAGAATTTTTTTTTTTTTTGAGACAAGGTTTCACTTTATAGTCCAGCTGCTCCTGAATTCACTATGTAGCCCAGAATGGCCTTGAACTCACAGCAATCCTCATGCCTCCGCCTCCCAAGTGCTAGGATTACAAGAGTGGGCCACCATGCCCAGCTTTATGTGGTGCTAGGAAATTGAACTCAGGACCTTGTGCTTGCAAGGCAAGTGCTTTATCCACTGTGCCGTTCTTCCAGTCCCCACTGCAGAATGTTGACCAAAAATACAAATTAAGCATTTATCCTTTTATTCTATTCTTTTTGAGACAAGGTCACATTCTGTAGTACAGGCTGGTCCTGAACTCATTCTGTAGCCCAGGCTGACCTCAGACTAATGGCAATCCTCCTGCCTCAGCCTCCCAAGTTCTGGTATTATAGGCATGTGCCACCGTGCCCAGCTTATGTGGTGCTGGGAAATCAAACCCAGGGACCTGAGCTTGCTAGGCAGGAGCTTTAACCTCTGAGCTATTTCTCCACACACATCCCACACTGCAGAAGGGAACAGTTAGTGTCAATGTTCCTTAAACTCTTCCATTAAATTGAAAAAAAAAAATGGAACCCTTCCCAGCTCCTTCCTGAAAGCAACTATTATCTTGATCCTGAAACCAGATAAAGACCCAACAAATAAAGAAAACTACAGGCCAATTTCCTTAATGAATATAGATGTTAAAATCTTCACTAAGACACAGGCAAACAGAACATAATAAATTATTTAAAAGATCATACACCGTGACCAAGTTTGCTTCATCTTAGGGATGTCAGGCTAGTTCAACATACATAAATCAATTAATGTAATACACCACATTAACAAAAGCAAGGACAAAAATTACATGATCATCTCATTAGACACAGAAAAAGCCTTCAACAAAATACAACATCGTTTCCTGACCAAAACTCCAGTGAAAATAGGTATAGAAGGATTCCTCAAGCTGATAAAAGCAATTTACGACAATCATACAGCCAACAAAATTGTAAGTGGAGAAAACCTGAAAGCATTTCCCCTTAAATTAGAAATAAGACCAGGGTATCCACTCCTCACCACATCTATTTAACACAGTGCTTGAAACCAGAGCTAACAGGCAAGAGACTGAAATAAAGGGAAAATCCATAAAAAAGGAAGAAGTCAAACTATCCTTATTTGCAAATGACATGATCCTTTACATAGAGGATACCAAAAGCTCCACCAGAAGACTCTTGGGTATAACTTGAGACCATGATGCTTAGTGAAATAAATCAGACACAGAAGGTTAAATATCATATGGTGTCTCTATTATAAGAAAACCAAACCATAAACAAAATGAGAGATGGAAGAAAGTAAGGAGACAGACTTTGTGGAGAGAGAAGGGGGATATTAGGGAAGGGGAAAATGATGTAAAATGTAAAAAATTCATCCAGGTGCAGGATAAAAAAATCAATACATAAAAATCAATAGCATTCCTCTATAGCAATAATGAAAACACAGAGAAAGAGATCAGAAAAACAATCCCATTTACAATAGTCTCCAAAAATTAAATATTTAATACCTATGAATCAACCAAACTAAACAAGTGAAGGACGTTTATACTGAAACTATAGTACTTTGAAAAAGAAATCGAAGAGAATTTTAGAAAATGAAAAGACATCCCCTGTTCCTGGAAAAGCAGGACAAACATTGTCCAGACTAACAAAGCTGATATACAGATTCAATGTAATCCCAATCAAGATACCAACTGCATTTTTCACAGAACCATAAGAAATGATCTGAAAATTTATATAGAACCATAAGAGACTCAAGTAGCCAAGACAATCCAAACAACAAAACAATGGCAGGAAGCATCACAACACCAGATATCAAATTATATTACAAAGCAACAGTGATTTTTTTTAAAAAAATCACATGGTATTGGCACAAAAATAGACAGGTGGATCAATGGACCTAAACTGAAGATGCAAAGACAACTCAACCCCAAGTACCTTCAGCCATTTGATCTGCAACTAAGGGGCCAAAAACATATGCTGAAGTAAAGATAGCCTCTTTAACAAACGGTGTAGCAACAATTGACTAGCCATAAGAAGAAGAATGAAACTAGATCCACATCTTTCACCAGGTACCAAAAGCAAATTAAAATGGATCAAAGACTTAGACATTAAAATGGAAACACTGATCGTGTTGAGAAAAAAAATAGGCAAAACCCATGGAGACACAGGCATAGGCAAGGTTTTTCTTAATAAAACACCCAACACGCATGAGATAACACCAAGAATCAATAAGTGGGATTATATCAAGTTAAAAATGTACTGCACAACAAAGTAACAATCAACAGAGTAAAGAGAAAACTGACAGAATGGAAAAAAGTATTTGCAAGCTACTCCTCAGGCAGAAGACTGTTATCAAGAATAAACAAAGAAATGAAAATAATTTTGATTGTCCAAAATAAAAGACCTAATAAAAATGGGTATCTGAAATGAATAAATAGTTCTCAGAAGAAATCTGACTGGCCAAAAAAATATGAAAAAAAAGTTCAGCATCTTTAGTCTCAGAGAAATGCAAATCAAAACAACATTGAGGTTCCATCTAACTCCAGTAAGAATGGCTGGCATTAAGAACTCAAAACATTAACAAATGCCGGTGAGGTTGTGGGGGAAAAGGAACCCTCCGACTCTGCTGGTGGGACTGTAAACCAGTGCAACCATCATGCAAAGCAGTATGGACATTTCTCAAAAAACTGAAAATAGATATTCCATTTGACCTAGCTTCTGGGTGTCTTCCCAAAAGATTCAAAGTCATCATACATGAGTGATACATGCATACCAATGTTTATAGCAGCACCATTTATAACAGGCAATCCTTGAAGGAAGCCAGTATGTCTGACAACAGAAGAATGAATAACGAAGGTATGCTACATATACACAATGGAGTATTACTACTCTGTCAAAAAGAAAGACAAATGCAAATCATTTGTAGGAAAATGGGTACAACTTGAGACCATGATGCTTAGTGAAATAAATCAGACACAGAAGGTTAAATATCATATGGTGTCTCTATTATAAGAAAACCAAACCATAAACAAAATGAGAGATGGAAGAAAGTAAGGAGATAGACTTTGTGGAGAGAGAAGGGGGATAGTAGGGAAGGGGGAAATTATGTAAAATGTAAATAAAATAAAATAAAATAGGCTCATGTACAAAACTCCACAAAATTCTCAATATTTGGTGTGTAATCAGAATTTCCCAGAAATCTTGGTAAATGTATTAGGGACCCAGCCTGTCTCATCCTACTTCCGTGGGCATGGACTCCATGTGGTTTACTAGCTTTCCTGGTAATTGTGACATATACCAAACCTGTGAGCCTTTCTAGGTGGAAAAACAAGCTCACGGCGGTTAACTTATTTGTCCAATATGGAGGTTAAGGTGGAAGAATCCAGCATGGTTTGAGACGGTTTCCAATTCAGTCTTACGGAAGGCTACTCATGATAAAAACAAAAAGCTATGATTCTGTTAATAAAGACACACACCTGCCTATCGCTCCTTTGTATGAATCAGCAATGAAGCAGAAAGTCTAAAAATTAGCTGCCACACTCACAAATCACAGGTCATGGTTATAATTTAACATGGTTTTAATGAGAATGACATTCTCTGTATGTGTTCAGCCGGCCTGTGCTCAAAGCACACAGTATCCTTCAGGGGAGTAATGAGAGAATACAATATGCAACTTTGAATTGTGTTCGCTGATGAGAAGTAGAAAAGTATTTCTCCCTAACATCTACTTTACATTTTATGATCAAAAATCTATATTATTTTATAGCAATACCCAAAGACTAGAGGGTAATAAGAAAAACTAAATGCTACAGCCAAGATTTTGACTCTGAATTAGATTTTGGTTTCATGTTATTTTTGCAAACATATTAGAATAAAACCCTATAACAATAGAAATAGCTGGAAAATCCAGAAGAATTATTAGTAGCTCACCTACCACTCCAACCCTGTGTCAGGTTAACTAATATCCTCTAATATACTACACTCCATTTTGTATTATTGATTTATAAAATCTTTGTGCAGAGAAGCTTCAACCACTTGTTAGTGCTAAGGCCAGAGTCTAATTCGAAACATTTCCTTCTGAAGTAGAAGGCAGAACATGAGAGAGGAGGGAGGAATAAAGGGGAAGAGGTAAGTCAAAGGACATACAGAGGCAGGGTGGAAATCATCAGAATGTATTACATGTGTGTTTGAAGAGATAAAAAGAAACCCAACATTCTTACAACTAATATGTACTAAAAAAAATCTCTGTTCTTTCTAGTGCTTTTAACGGCTCTTCTAGAATTTATGTAGGAAAAAAACCAATCAACCATAATCCTTACCTTCCATCCTAGAAAAAAGTTAGAGACAACCCAGAGGTAAATGTAAAAGCTAGAACCATAAGAAATGAAGGAGATTACCCTCCTGAGGTGGAGAAAGTTTTCCTAAACAGGAAGGGGAAAAAAAAGGACTAACCATAAACTTCCAAAATAATAAATTGTATATTTTTTCTCTTAAACTAAAATTCTGTTTCTGGAAACATGAAAAAATTTACTCATGTGCTTTGCCCTAATATGCAAAAAAGTTTTCTATTTCATAGTGCCAGGATTGCAACTAACTTAAGACTTCCATATTTGTTTTATCCAGAGAAACAGAACACACACATATGCACACACACAGACACACAGTCAAGGCCTGCAAAACAACATTTAAGCCAACGACAAACCACATACATAACAGCAGTCTCATCTCATAGAGTTGATGGCTTAGTGACGTTGTCACCTCTCAGTTTGCATAGGTACACTCTGTGATGTTTGCATAATGACAAAATTATCTAACAGCACATTTCTCATAATGTATTACCATTGTTAAGCATTACATGGCCATGTATTACACATGTATTATATGTTTTACACACACACATACTTTTTACCCTGAAGACCTGAGAGCCAGAAAAGACAATGGTATATGCTTCAGCCCAATTTAAAACCAAAAGTAGGAGAATAATAATGTCTTACCTCAAAGGCTATCAAGTAGAGAGAGAGAGAGAGAGAGAGAGAGAGAGAGAGAGAGAGAGAGAACAAATCTGTGCTCTCTTGGCCTTATTCTCTACTCAGGGCTTCAGCGGTATGGAGACCTACCCAGTTGGAAAGGGCAGTCTGCTCCCCTCAGTCACGCTGATTCAAATATAAGTCTCATCCAGACAGCCTCACAAACACATACAGAATGATGTTTGGACAAATATGTATATTAAGTTGAAATATAAAATCAGCAATCACAATTATTGAGGTTTGATTTTCTCCAGTTCCTTTATTTCTTTGAAATATATTCCATTAAGATTAGACAATCTGCTATTGTGTTTGAAAGTAATCTGAAATCATTCTTCATGTGGCAATTTCTACAACTTGATATCAATTGGTTTCCTTGCTTTGAGTCTGTTTTCTATTTTAGGTAGGATTTTCCACTTCAATTTCATTTCTTACAATACAAAAGGTTCAAAAGTCAAAACAAACTACAAAAGTATTCTCTGAGAAGTCCTGCTTCCATCCCTGCTCTCTCTGCTTTGTTTTCACCAATATTTTCTCTGCTTTGTTTTTGCCAGTAAATTTTTAAAGTTTCTGGTTTTTTTCTTATTTTTAAAAAAATCTCACCTTCTTCCCTTCTCTCCCCCTCTTTTTCTCTTCTGCTCCACAATGCAGTATATCATATTTTAGGGCTGAGGCACAGCTCAGTGGTTAAGGTGCCTTCCCAGCATCTGCAAGGCCCTGGATTCAAGTTCCAGTACAGAAGGCAGAGGTAGGATCTGTGAGCCTGTTGAAATGCTGTAAGAGAAATTCTATTTGTTTTTACAAAAAAGAAGTGGTTGTCATATGGGGCACTTGCTGCAGAGGCAATGCGGAAACTGGGATGTAAATTAGGAGGTTATTAGGTAGCTCAGGTGAGTAAGTACGCTTAAGTTGTTGAATTTTGAGTACATTTTGGAGTAAGGACCAGCAAAATTTGTTAGTAGATGTGATGGAGGAGATAGCAAGAGTTGACTTTCAAATGTTTTAACTCAATGAATGGCTAATGGGAAATATTATCCTTACTTACACATATTACGAACATGTTTGAGGTACCTGTCAGTCATCTGAGTAGAGACAATGGTAAGCATTTTGTCTTATTTTTTCGTCGTTGTAACTCAATACCCAACATCCATAACTTAAGAGAGAATTTGTTGTAGCTTAGTTTCAGAAGGTCTCAGTCCATTCATGAGTGGGTGGCTGGGAAATATTGGAATCATGTGATGGGGCCACAGCTAGAGCCAGAGCCAGTGCTCTGGGAGACAGAGATCCTCACAGTAGCATGGAAGAACTGAGACTAGACTGGGAGGAAGGGCAGAACAACCATCCACCCCTTCTGGCCAGGTTCCATCTCCCAACACCAGCTCTGTTCTAAACTTAACTCATTTGATAATAGCAGTCACATTTTAAAAAAATAACTGTTGCAATTATTCTACCAAGGCAATTCAGCTATTCTCACTGGTTTCCTTCGGGAGACATGCCAGTTTTAATTTACTTACATATAAAAAGTATTTAAAGTAAAAAACTGATTTTAACTGGAGTCTGTACTTACTCAAGTTTTCTTGGTGTATAAACTGTACTCTCTCTGGCTAAATCTTTGAATGCACCTTTAATATGCAAAAATATTTCAGATCTAGGGCTACAAAAAAGGCTGACCAAATGGCATTTTATTTAAATAGCCATTTTTAATATCGGTGGATTATCCTCTTGTCTGTCTCCCAAGGGCTGTGATTACAGGCGTGTGCTACCAGGCCCAGCTTGTGGTTCCGCGGCGGAATATAACTCGGAATCTTGCCCAAAGGGCTTTATCCGCTGAGCTACTACTATTCCATCGCTTAGCAAATTTAACTCACAACAACCTTCCTCTCTCCAAACACACCAGGCACACATTCGTCTCCGCTTGAATTGGTTGAGAAAGGTTAAGTGTTCGTTTGTGTATGACTAGTGATCAAATCCAAGCCAATTCAGTATCAAGGAGTCAACTTTTGGCCCGTTAAAGAAACAGCAGGTAGTCATGCTGACGTGTGTAAGGTGGTTGTCTGCTGAATTTCCTGAAATGCAAATTACCCCGCCTCTCCTGTGGCCTTATGGATTTGTTTTTTGAGGAATGGAGCGCGGGGATGCATTCAGAAAACGTTCCACAGAAATTGTCAAGTGGTAGATTGTGAAATGTACCAAACCATCTAATCTTAGAAAGCAAAATTAGCTTAGTTGTTTCTGACAGCTCTCCACGTCACACCATCCAGGAAGTGAACACCTGAAAACGTGCACACCGCGGGAGCCACTAAGTCCTTTCTTTGAAGGGTAGAGAATTATGGGATCAGAGCCTGACAGAAACAGGGTAGACTTACTCAACCCTAACTGTGCAAGGAACCGTTCTCTCTTACCCTGTCGCGGTCATTTCCAGGTATAAGGCAGTGTGCCCAGAGCGTAGGACACTCAGGCGGCGGAGCAAAGCTGCGCGTGCGCATTGAGACCCAATCCTTTTCCTGATTTTTGGGAGGAAGTGGCGTTGCGTCACTTCCTATCTCCCTCTAGCTGCCATCTTGCGTCCCCGCGTGTGTGCGCCTAATCTCAGCTGGTCAGCTTGAGACTCCCTGAGCGCCAACCCTAGTCCCCCGCGCTGCCCCATATCCGCTCCGACAAGGTACAAAAAGGCTTTGGACGCCGGCGTGGGAGGAGGACGGGATCGGGGGCGGGAAGTTCCCGGAAGGAGCGAGACAGGGAGGGACAGGGCTAAGGAGAGGAAGGCGATGCGACGGACGGGCGCACCCGCTCAGGCTGATTCTCGGGGGCGAGGTCGAGCCAGGGGCGGCTGCCCTGGGGGCGAGGCGACGCCGTCTCTTCCTCCACCTCGCAGCGGAACCCGAGGAGAGGAGCCTCAGGTACCGCGAGGCTTGTGGAAAGTGGATGGGCCGGGCGGGCCCTGGCTAGGCCGTGGCCAGGCCAGGGCCAGGGCGGGGGGTGCCTTACCGGCGTGGGTTGAGCCCGCGATCTGGGCCTGTGAACGGTGGGAAGCTGCGGGAGCGGGGTGGGAAGGGAAGGGGAGAGCCCTTTGGGCTCCCTCGGCGCGGAAATAGGGAGCTTTGCGGGATGGATTTGGGATTCAGGCCTCGGCCTGTTTGGGAATTCTGCCTGTGCCTTGGGGAATAACAAGCATAGAGGGCCGGAGCGAGCCATTGCTGTCCTTGCTCAGGATTTCCTCCTTTTCTAGATGAAAGAAACTATCATGAACCAGGAAAAACTCGCCAAACTGCAGGCGCAAGTGCGCATTGGTGGGAAAGTAAGTTCCTCTTTTGAAAATTCCTTTTGCGTTTTTAATGCTGTTGTCTTGTCAGCTTTGAAACTTGTCGAAATCCACAGAGCTAATGAGTCCAGAAGTGGTGAAAGCTGAGGTTAGGTGCATGAGATTGGACGGTTTTGTATTAAAAGCAGAAATATAAGGGTATCAAGAAGAAAAGAATACTTGGAACGTTTCTTCTAAGTAAATGTTTTCAGTGTTTGTGTGTATAAGCAGGACAAAAGTATTATCTCACTAGTAGGAAAAATGAGTCATTTCTGTTAAATCATTGTGCACAACATAACTTCGGTATGTTTTAGCTTAAGTTGTGCAGCAGGTGTTGGGGTTTTTTTGGCTTTTTGTTTTTGCCGTTCTGGAGATTTGAACCCAGGGCTAAACACACCCTGGGCAAGTATGTGCCACTGTACTATGTCCCCAGCACCTTTTTTTGTGATAGCGGGAGTTGGACCCAGCGCTATACACTGAGCTATATCTCCGTCCCTTTTTTAAAGTTTTGAAACAAGGGCTTGCCAGGACTCGAACTTGGAATGCTCTTACCTCAGCTTTCCACGGTGCTGGGATGGCAAGTGTGTATCACCGTACCTGACTGTTGTTGGATATGTTCAAGGATAATTTGGAGAGATCGTCTCTTTTGGTGAATTTGGAGGTTAAGCGCAGTGACATTTCAAAAACATTACCTAAACAGATATCTTTGTGTTTTGATGTTGTAATTATGCTAAAGCTAAAGGAATTAAAGTGACTTCTTTTTAGGAACAAGGGGCAAAGCTCCTTGGTTAAAATGCCAGGCCCTGGGTTTGATTTCCTAGCACCAGGTAAGCTGGGTGTGGTGGGGCACACCTATAATCTGGGCATTTGGGAGCCTGAGCCAGGAGGGTTGCAAGTGATAGAATTTTAAATGGTCAGTTTTTGATTAGTTTTTCTTACTGGGTCCCGATCTTCTTTCTTGAACTTGGTTGTAGATTTTTGTATTGTGCTAGCACATTCCTGGTATTTAACAAGGTGTGGCAGCTTGTTGAAACAGCATGTCTTTACTTGGTAAAACTTGCAAAGAAGCTTCCACAGTACAAGTTTATCACCTATTAAAATATTCCAGCTTGAAGCATTTACCTTCAGGAGTCTCTTGTGAGGTAGCCAAAAGTTGAACCTAGATGAAATAATAAGGTGCAGCTTTGTCAAATTATGGACTTTGTCAAATCTGGACTTTGCCAGAGCGAATATCCTGATTTGCTTTTTCCTCTGTTGCTGATGCAAGCAGTCTTCAAGATCCACACCTGCACATTAACGTCCTTTGGGTGTTTCTTGTCCTTTTTCATGGTCACAGACTGTGGCCTTCAGGTGCCAGAAGATAATCACACTTTGTGGATCATTGTTTGGGTGCTCTGTATTGGTGTTTTTAACCGTCCACTCAGTACACTTTGATTGGTAGTGTGCCTGTGTACGTTACTTACATGGTAACTTGACTTTTTAAAAATAATATATTGTGCATACGTGCTCGTTACATAATAACTTAGTTATTTAAGTGAAAAACTTTAACCCTGCATTTGTAAAGGTGTGCGACCTGTCGGGTATTGCTGATTTTAGAATCTTACAGGAATCTTTGGAAACCAAGTATCTACATGACCACCTCAATGCTTGTGCTTGTGTGTATGTATGTTAGCCTACTGGTGTTTTTTTCTTCAGTTAAAGTACAATTCGCTTAAGCCTCTAAGGTGTTGAGTTATGAAAACATAAAACCAAGATGTGTGAAGTTGAGCTGAGTGTGTTGCAGGAGGATTGCAACTTCAGGCTTGACCTCAGTGAGACCCTTTCAAAAAACTTTTAAGAAGGGCAAGAGAAGTAGCTCTCTGATGTCCTTTGGTTGACTCCCAAGGAAAGAAAGTTAAGCCTAGCAGTGGAGGCAAGTGTTTTTTTAAGTCGTGTTTCCACAGTGTAACATGTACAGGGCAGTAGAAGCATTTTCAAAATACAGAAAAAGGAGAGTCTAGAGAAGACACAAAGGGTAATGGCTTGAACATTTTTCAAAGGTTGAATAAGAATTTGGATAGAGGTTTTGGGACGATGAGGTAGTTGAGTGATAGACTTTCCTGAGTGCCTCCAGTAAATAAAGTGCTAGATTTACAGCAGTAAGCAAGGTAGAGTTCTGGCCACAATGTAGTGAGAGGAGGCAGACAATAAAATGTATTTATGTTTCAGGATAATAAGTTTTGATAAAGTAAACCAGAATAGACAGTGATGAGTGAATACAGGAATTATTTCGCATCGAATGGTTATAGTCTCCTTGGCCTGTTTAAGGGCAGCAAAGAGGTTTATTTAGAGGAGATAGAGCCAGGCTCAGCATAGCGGAGCGGGGGAGGTCCTGGCCTGTAGGTTGAGATAAGGGCTATAGAAGTCTGTAAACAAATTCATCTATTTCATGTATTGTCTTGCCTTTGAATACTTATTTTGTATGTTGATTTTTCTTTATTGTCTTTTGTATTATTTTGGAACCAGGGATTGAACCAAGGGCCTCGAGTGTGCAAGGGAAGTGCTCTACCAGCGAGCTATACATCCTTGGTCCAGTTTTTCTTTAAAGACAAGATTATTAATTTTGGTCATGGACCTTTTCTAAATAAGACACATGCCACCTCTGATACTTTTTTTTGAGACAGTGAGTGTCTCGCTCTATAACCCAGGCTCAGGCTGGTCATGAACTACATAGTCCCCGCTGGGAATCCTCCTGCCTCAGCCTCCCAAGTGCTAGGAATATTGGCATGCACCCCTATGCCTGGCTTTACATGGTGCTGGGGAGTCAGTACTCAGGGCCTTGGCTCGCAAGGCAAGCGCTTTAACCGCTGTGTCATTCCTCCAGCGCCCTCTTTGGTGCTTTAAAAAAAATAATAATGTAAAAGGACTACAGTGTTAGTGGAATTTCGAAGAGGACTGTTAAAAATACCTGACAAAACTAGAAGTTACTGAGGATTTGTACACTTCCTTCCTTCCTTCCTTCCTTCCTTCCTTCCTTCCTTCCTTCCTTTTTTGTGTCCATCTGTACTTGAGTTGGCCTGCTCAGCTACATAAAGTTTGTGACTGGGGTAATTTTTCCACATAGAAAAAAATACCAGAAAAGAATTAAAGAATGCAAGTGTGTGTTGTTACTGTATAAATGTTGTGTTTTGTCCCTCCCTCCCCCCAACAGGGAACTGCTCGTAGAAAGAAGAAGGTGGTTCACAGAACAGCTACAGCAGATGATAAAAAACTTCAGTTCTCCTTAAAGAAGTTAGGGGTAAACAATATCTCCGGTATTGAAGAGGTAAGGGACAATTTTTTCAACAAGATTTGCCTAGAGAAAAGTTTTAATGTTAATTTGTTAAGTAATTTTTTTTAAAGTCTTCTTTTAGTCAGATCCCAGTATACTTTAAAGTTCCTTGGATGGGTTTCTACTCTGTTAATGAATGTAGGAGTAATTGTTAAGTCTGAAAGCTATTTGTATGTTCTACCTCAGACAAAATTTCACCTATGTGTATTTCAGAGCAAAATAGTAGATTGTGTAGTCAGACGTCAGTTTTTGTTTGGTACTTGGTTTTATTTTTCTCATTTTACATACCACATCCCTTTCTTGTACCTCCGCTTTCACTCTCCACAAAGTCCATCTTCTTACTTTCTTCCATATCTCCTAGATTTTTTATGGCTTGTTCTTGTATTAGAGAAACCGTATATGTAACGTTCTGGATCTGATTCAGTTCACTGAGCATGATGGTCTCAGGGAGCATCCATTTTCTTTCTGATGACTTGAATTTGTCTTTATGGTACAGCAGTGCTCCATTGTGTATATATACCACATTTACCTTATCCATTCATCTGTGGTCAGGCATAATAAATAGCTTCTTCCAAGATTTGGCTTTTATATAAATTATGCTGCTGTAGACATGGGTATATACGTATCACACTTCTGTAATGACTTTGAGGTATAGCTGGGTCAAATGGAATCCTGAGTTTTCTGAGGAATCGCCATGCTGCTTTCCCTAGTTACTATCAGTACTGGGCTTAAAGGGAACCTTCGGTGTGCATTATTAATGTAATTCCTTTCTTTTTAGGTGAATATGTTTACAAACCAAGGAACAGTGATCCACTTTAACAACCCTAAAGTTCAGGCGTCTCTGGCAGCAAACACTTTCACCATTACGGGCCACGCTGAGACAAAGCAGCTGACAGAAATGCTACCCAGCATCCTGAACCAGCTTGGTGCCGACAGCCTGACTAGCTTAAGGAGACTGGCTGAGGCTCTGCCCAAACAATGTGAGTGTCCTGCTGGGTTTCCTGGGGTTTGCCCAGTGAGCGCATTTGGGCTCAAAGTTGACATGAGTATCTTTAAATTTGAAAAGCAAACTGTAGAACATGACAGGTAACTGATTTTAAGCAAGTGTTCTTGGCGTTCACGGTAATTTATCTAGTTAGCTCACGATTATACTTGATTTAATTCAGGCATGTCAAACCTGCGACCTGGTGGGGTTTTTTGCCCTGAATTTTTTTATAATTGTTTTTGAGGCAGGGTCTCTCTGTGTAGACCATCCAGGCTAGTCCTCAGTCTGTTCTGTATTCCAGGCTGCCCTTGAACTCAAGATAGTCCTCTTGCCTCAGCCTCCTGAATGCTGGGATTACAGGTGTGCATCACCACACTGGCTTATGTGGTGCTGGGGAATCAACCTAGGACCCTGAGCTTGCTAGGGAGACAAGCATTTAACTGCTGGGCTATTCCTCCAGCCGCTTTATTTTTATGTACTTATTTTTGAACAGTAAGTTTTAGTATTTCTGTACCAAGCATATTATCTGTGTTGTGTATTTTACATGTGGTCCAAGACAATTCCCCTCTATTCTGGAACAAAGGAAGAGGGACTAACAGACAGCTGCCGCAGGTTAGACACAGTAATGTAATAATGTTTTTAATGAATTTGCTTGCTTCAGCTGAGAGATTAAAATACTTTTATCAGCTGGAACAATGAAAATGTTAATTTACTGGTAAGTACTTAAGAGTTTAGAATTGATATAAAAATGTATCAGTAGCTTGGCCTGATGGCACAGGCCTGAAATCCCACTGCTCTGGGAGACAGAGGCCAAAGAATTGCAGGCTCAAACCCAGGCTGGGCAATATAGTGACATGGTGATACTGTCTCAAAATTTAAACTGAAAAATGGATTGAGGTGTGGCTCACTGAAGACCCTGGTTCAATCTTTCGTACTATATACACATACAAATATTAGTATAATTAAAAGTTTTGATACAATTTCTACATGTTAGGAGCCTTGGGGCTGTTTATTTTGAAATATAACAAATTATTATTGTCACACAGAAAGATTTTTCTAGTGGGTGGTATTAGCATTGCTGATAATCTTTGTAAGAGAGGAGATGTCCTGCAAATATTTCAGTAGTTTTAATTACAAGATTTTATTCACAGTAAGATGTGTAGTTGAGTAAGTATAGATCAAGAGATGTAACAACTTCATACTAAGATTTTTTTTTTTTTTTTTTTTTTGCTTAAAATATTGAAGCATAGGAACGCAAAAGCAAGTCAGGCCTGTTATGTGGCATACTACTTAGTCACTCTAAGTGTACTACGGTACCTCTAAGGGTCGGCTCACTTGGCCTCATTTTCTGTTGTTACATGAGGAGACATTGAAAAGTTTTTAGGCTACTTTTTGATTTCAGAACAAAAGTAGGCTTTCAAAGTAACACACCAGTAACTGCAGTCTCATGATGCTCACCATTCAAGGACATTGTAGTTTTTGATCACTGTTTCTTTTCTGCAAATGTTTTGAGCCCTTTTCCTTGCATAAACAACAGAGTATTTAAGAAAATGGCCTCTTCATTTGCATCCCGAATAAATCCTAATGAATTTGGCATGTGAGTTTTACATGCTGTCACTGTGTCTCAGGGCCAGAGTAATTAAAAGGACAGGTATGGAGTTTTGCAAACTCGTCACTTGTACATACCACATTCTTGTTTGTTTGTTTCGAGACAGACCTTGTAGGCCAGGCTGGTCCTGGTCCAGAAATCACTATGTAGCCAGGCTAACCTTGAACTTAAGGACAGTCCTCCTGTCTCAGGCTTCCGAGTGCTGGGATTACAGGTGTGCGCTACCATGCCTGGCTTTTGTGTGGTGCTGGGGAATAGAACTCAGTACTCAAGCGCTTTAACTGCTGAGCCATTCCTGCAGCCCAATACCACGTTCTTAAGGAACTGGAGGTGAAATCTAAACGCCATTTGTGTTCATGAAAAGAACTTGCAACATCACTTGGCATCTCATCTGTTCTTCTTTTGGTTGACATTTATTGGAAGATACAGAAGTTACATTTGTGTTTCCTTCTCACAGCTGTGGATGGAAAAGCACCACTTGCTCCCGGAGAGGATGATGATGACGAAGTTCCAGGTGGGAACCTTTGCTTAGGGTTAACCTAGGTACTCTTGGCAGCGAAGAGCAAGGAAACCACCTTGGAGAGTAGTAGGTGGGGTGGGGTGAGAGGAAGTGCGGCACTGTGAATGTCTGCGTATCACAGGTGACTATTTCCTACTTGGAAATCTGAATTTACAGGACAACTTGGAAGTTATTTCAGTATATTAATATCTTGGGGATATATTCATTACAAAATCTATCAGAGTCTCTCCTTGGGCATGATTGGGCATTTTTTTCTCATCTGTTGGATTATTCTGGTTCAACAAATATGTGTGGGGCAAGAGAATCTCTAGATTCATAAATGGTACCTCTTTGCAGAGACAGACAGGCTCTCTGGGAACCTGGGAGGCTTTAGCATGGTGTCACAGTGCTGTCTGGGTCTTCTCCGTATTAGCCAGTGCACCGCATCTTAGAACTTTTGTTCTTGTTGTGGGAGGAGAGCAGGAAGGCTACATAGTCTTTGAGCACAGTGCTTACATTATTATCAAAAAAATAATGTTCTTTGGTGTTAATTTCATGCAAAAAACCCCCACCATACTTTGCACTCTGCCAAGTAGATAGTGACCTCATTGGAAATAAGTACACGTGTTTAAATTGGAGAATATTTATTGATATCTGATAATTTGTAGATTGGCTATTTTTAGAATGCCTTTTTCTTTCTAGATCTTGTGGAGAATTTTGATGAGGCTTCTAAGAATGAGGCCAACTGAATTGAGAGTCAACTTCTGAAGAAGATAAAACTTGAAGAAGTTACTGGGAGCTGCTATTTTATATTATGACTGCTTTTTAAAATTTTTGTTCTTGGATCTGATAAAATCTAGATCTCTAATATTTTTAAGCCCAAGCCACTTGGACACTGCAGCTCTTTTCATTTTTCGCTTATATATGATTAATTCTTTGCAACCAATTAAACTGAAGAAGCCTGGGAATAAAGTTTGAAACAAAGGTTAATAAAGTTCTTTGCCTAGTATATGTTTTCATTTTTATTTCTTTAACACTGATCTATGCACATTGAGCAAGCTTATTTATAGAAAACTAGTCGTGGCATGCAATGACTGGTAGGCCTGTGGTTGAATATAATTAAAAGATTTTAAAACAAAATGTAACAAAGGTATATAAAGTTCTCATGCTCGAAAGTTTTCCTCCAGCTGCCCTCAGGGTTTCCGTCTTAGAGAATGCTGAGTAGTCATGCTTGTAAGCAAGACGCTTTTGCTCTTCTCTTGTCTGTGCCGTTAGTATAAGCATAGCTAAGTGCCTGTGTGTTAAGTCTCATTTTACCTTCGTTGGTCAGTTCATCAGGTAGGAACTAGTCCCTCCACTTTGGCGATAGGCCTGGAAGTTTTAGGCTTCAAAAATGTGCTTGTGGTTAACCTGTAAATCCCTTCTTTATGGGCTATTCTATAGGCGACTGAAAAAAAAATTATAGTGGGACTGTCCTGGGTCGTCCTTTATATGGTAATGCTGTAAATGACAAGGGCGACCTTTAGAAATGTTAACATTCAACAGAACTGAATAAATCCAGTTGTAAGAATGGTGATGTGTAACGTGTAACTGCCACCATAATTAGGTTGCTGAACAGTTCCAACACTCCAGAAAATTCCCTTGACTTTTAAAGAATTAGAACAGGGTTTTTTTTTTAATGATTGTCAGACCAAAATTGAAATGGGTATGAAATTAATTCTAGCCTAAGCCTCAATGCCAATGGAAGAAGATTGTTACTATGAGTTCATTAAAATGGTTTTAGCAGTTTGCAAGCGCCATTCAGAGGTAGGGTTCGGAGTTAATTGTAGCAGAAATGCGGTGTTGTGGAAGCGGCATTTACACATTGTTGCTATAATTAGGAGGATCCTGCTCTCACCAGCAAAGTGACAGAAATAAAGTATGCATCTTCGGATTCTTGGGCCTCAGCCAAGGCTCTGCCCTGCACTTAAAATTCCAGGACTCCACAGAGGGAGCATGCCAGCATCCTTCGTGTAGTTAGGATAAAGCTACCAAGGGACCAAAAGGGACCAAAGGGAATTTAGTGGCTACCCTAGATGGCAGAAGAGGAGGGACTAAGAATTTGCATTTCTACTGATGCTGCTGCCACTGCTGGTCTCCCTGCATGCTTTTGAATATAGTTCTAAATATTCTCGGTTCATCCCAAGAGTTGTTAGGGAGGGCAATGGTGACATCAGTTTGTGGAGACTGCCACTATCTTTCCAGCTTCTTAACCTAGATCTACAGGAAAGGGATAAAAGCACAGTGACTTGGCTGGCTAGACCTGTGCTGGGGCAGCTTGCTTATTCTACAGGTGCTGGCTGAGTTCAGTCCTGTTCGATTTCTAACCTGACCATTTCCCAACACCTCTGGAAGTGTTTCAGAAGTTCATTCTTTAAACGATGGAGTGTATTGTGAGTATGGGTATAAGTTTTTGTGTGTAATCTCTAGGATCAGGATAGATTGGGTTATGCTATAGCTAACAACCAAAACTTAGTTGCAAAGAAAGTCCATCAGACTTGATGTGTGTGGTTTGCCTGTGGTTGGGCCCTGCTTTACTCCACAAGCAGCCTTTAGTTGGAGCATTGCCAACCTGTAACAGGGACAAGAAGGCCAACAACTAGCTGGATTCTCCAAGTTAGGCTGAAATTACTGCACATCATCAATGGTTAAATTCTGTTATCCAGTGGAAGTCAGTCTGATGGCCAAAGGTCTATAGAAGGATTCCTCCTCCAGAGTGGGTTTAGCAGTTACATTTGAAGGACACAACCTATCATATTCTTAAGTTTGTCTACAATTCCTGGAGCTACTGTTGCATATGAACAGCATACCACTTACCATGACTTATTTTGTTACCTTAAAACCCCTAAAAGAGCCTTCCTGTAGAGATGAGGAAACCACTTTGAGGAGATGAAATATTGTCTCTGGTTACACAACCCCTTAAGTGGTAGGATGAGATTCCAACCCAGGCTGCTTTTAATCTCATTACCTCCTGGAAAGAAGCTCAGATCCCCATGGACCAGAGGCACAAGTCGTTCTGATCTAACAGTCTTTCGGCTGCTGTTGTCTGCTTTTAAGACTACCTCTGGACTCAAATAATGTTCAGACATCAATTTTGATCTGAAAGCTCTTTAAAACATTTGTTTAACTACGGTCCATTTCTGTGACCCTCGGTGTCCAATAACCCTGTGGAGCACAGGACATCGTAAAATACAGAAATGGGTTTAGAAATTGTCTGTTAGCTCAGTGTCGGATCTGGTTTCTGCCTATATTTTTCTTCATTAGTATTGCATGTTCTTTAGTATCCCTTCCCCGCCTCCTACTCAATACAATACATATATACTTGTATACTTGGAAATGTCTTTTTTTATGTTAAAGGCAACTCCTAAGGCAACTAATAACAGTTTCCATCCAGCTTTTCCAAAAACCATGATTAGAAAAGTCTGTTCACATAAGTTTTCATCACTCCAATCAGCAGCACAGTCTTGAGTGCCGTTTCTGCCTTGAGTTCTGGGAACAGGCACATTTAGCAAAGAAAACAATATCATGTCTCCAGTCTGAACTGCACACTGTAAAACCAGACAATTGTATTTATTTTAAAAACAGTAATGGTTAAAATGTCAAGGTGGACTGAAAAAAGATGCTATTGGACAAGAAATGGCCCCTTCAGTCTTAAAAATACTAGTGAAAGCTGTCTAACGGGAAAATAGATGTTTCTTAAGGAGTCTGTAAGTTGGACTTTGAAAAGCCAAGAAGAGTACTACATCTGTCCAGCCTAAAAATAAACACACGAACATACTACATACACCAGGAAAGATCCACGTGGGTTCATATATTCAGCCAGAAGGGAAAAAAGTCAGTATTGGCAAATTAGCAGCAAGCCATGCCTACAACTTCTAGGATGCGTTTCTATTTCTACCCACCATGATGACCAAAGAGCAGGTTATTATTTAGTGCATTTCTGACAAGTCTTCCGTATACCGAGTGGGACTACGATGTTGAATTGTTATCTAATCCAAGGGTTGGGGATAATCCTGCCCTGCCAGATTGTGAGACGGTCAGAGGTCAGTTTTAAACCACTGGAGAGGACATGGGTGACAAGGCAAAAGTGGGAAAGAGGAAGTAAGGAAAGGACAGACTAGCAGCTCATATTTAGAGAACTAACAACACTCAACTTTTCTTAGGTCTTGACCAAAATTGCCAAAGAAACGCTAGTGGAAATTGATAGCAGACAAAAGCCATCCATTGAGATATTTTTCTTCATGAATCCTTGCAAAACTGGCTTTATTTACTTCTTTGTTAAAGAATTCATCTATTAAAATAGGTAAAAAGTACTGAAATGATACAGTTCTTTTCTTTTTTTGGTGTTGCCAGGAGCAAAACCCAAGGTCTGGATCCTAGTAAGCATGTGCTCTACCGTGAGCTACACCCCCAGCCCTGGAAATTTCTTACCTGTGGATGTAAATGTCCTTCGGAAAGTTTCCTAAGAACTAATTGGGTACCTGAAGACTAAGGGCAGCCATTTCTAGAACCTATTTTTTTTTTAAACTGTATTTACCTTTTTACTTTATCTGAGTGGTCACCCTAATCACTTCTATGTCATGCTTTGTCCATATACATCCAAATCTGCTTGGAACACTTTAATACCGAGTGTTGTAGGAGACTATTGGGCAGTTGACTCATATAAAGGCATTATTTCTAATTGTCAAAGATGCATTATGAGATTTTAATCACAATTCTGAAGCTTTAATTCTTAGCTACTGGTGCTGATTCATTAATTTTGATAATTTATCCACCTTACCATAATAGCTAGTGCTATAATATGGATCTGGAATGTCACCCAAAAGCTTCATGTATTGGATTGTGGGGGTTAATTGGATCATGTGGACCAATCTATTGATTTATGTGCTGTTATGAGGTAGGGTGGGGTCAGGAGTGGTGAGTCACTGAGGGTGTGTCCTAGAGAGATGGATTTTTGCCCCCACTTCTTCCCACTCTCACTCTTTCCTGGCGGTGACAGGATCACCAGCTGCCTTCCACCAGGCCTTTCGACCAACCCTGTCTGCCATTGTCATCCTACCATGAAGAGATTGAGAGCTTCTGTGAGCTAAATAAACCTTAACTCCCTTGAGATGTAGGTGTTGGGCATTGTGTTCCAGCAAAGAGAAAGTGACTGAGACAGGTAGCAAACTTACCATCCCCATCACTGCAGTCCACCCAAGCTGGCAAGAACATACTGAACTCCTCACACAGGAAGCCCAGTTGCTGTGAAGCTGTTTTGCACTGGAGATAAATCAAAAGAAGTCTGTGAGACAATTACATGCAGTCATCCATGACCATGGACATCAAGCTCTAATACTATAATAATAAACCTCTTCCTACCTCCTCCTGCTTTTTGCCATCGTTCTTTCTCCAATTCTTCTTTCTTTTTTTTTTCACTTGGAAGGCAAAACTCTAGGCCTACCAAGTTTGCTTGCATTTGGGGTGAGGGAGGACTATTGGCATTTTAGCAACTAAGTATAAACTCACTCCTGCCTGAGAAATACTTAGAAAGACTCAAGAGGTCTGGGCTCTGATGTGAGCTTTGCCAAGAATTGGTCAAGAAGCCCCTTCTATTATTTTCTTACCTAGAAATAGGAATAAAGGACATTTACTGTGTGAACCTCATGGGGATCCTATGAGTTAAATAGGGATTTATTTCTAAATTCAATAAATACCCATTTGTTATGAAAGCAAAGTGTGCATTCTAGTGTCCTAGATTTTATCCTTGGCACTGAAAATAAAAGGTGAAGGTTAAAGGTCTTTTGAAAACTTCAAGTGCTCCAAAAAATCGATGGAAGTTAAGATGTAAATAGATTGGTGACACCTATATCTCTGGTGTTATACATCCCCACAAAATTCTTGATGGGTGTTATGGTTTGAATCCAGAATGTCTCCCCAAATCCCCATGTTTGGAAGGTGATCCAATCATGGGAGTTAATCCATTGATTTCCTGAGTTGTTGAGAGGTAGGGCCTGGTCAGAAGGGGCAGTTCACTGGGACATGACCTGGAAGGGTATAGGGTATACCGTAGCTCCAGCCTTCCTTGCATTCCACTTCCGGATCACCATGGGATGAACAGCTTTTCTCCAGATAGGCTCTCTATCAGACTTTTCACCATTGCCAGCCAACCATGAATTAGAGATCTCTTGAAACTGTGAGCTAAAACAAACCTTTCCTCCCTTAAGAGTTGTAGGTGTTGGATATTACATCCCAGCAATAAAGTAAGACAGGTGTGTAGAGTGGTAAGTAGACCAGGAATATTTTAGGCCCCAGGTTTGGAATGGGTGTGGGTAAATTTAGCATCTGGAATGTTTTATGACTAAGATTCAGTTGGTCATTAAGAGACATAACACTAGTTTATGTCCCTTAATTCAAGTGGTGTTTGGCATTGTAGTTTTAGGGAGGAGAGCCTGTTGTTACACTCTGGCAATTGGAATGAACAGGGGTCAGTTTGGGCTCTCTGAAAAACTGGTCCCAGCTAGTATTAAATATGAATCTCCCTTGGGGGAGATGCCTATGGAGGATAAAGGAGCAGAATCAAGTTCAAGCCAGGAGTGTGGATCTTGATGTAGGTCTAATGCCTGGAAAGCAAAGTGGGTAATAAGGTCTGCGCAAGGAGAGGCTCAGTCTGCAGTCAGTTCTTGGGAAGTTTCAAGCAAGTCAAAATGAAGTCTTTGAGGCAAAGTTGCCTGTTAGCCAAGTTTCATTACTTGTAGTATCCCCATGGTGCTGTCATGGGGTTGGCACTAGTGTCCCCATGGTGCTGTCACTGGGGCTGCTGGGGGAAGCTAGCCTTGGTGTGAGCATGGTGGTGGGTCCAGTGGACTGGCAGTTTACAGAGTGTTTGAAGTGGGTTCTCTTGGAAGAGATCAGAACAGATTTCCATGACTGCCTTATTCCCAAAATGATGCATTCAAAATGCTTATGAGTTATTGAGCTCACAGAACCTGTGATTTGGGTTGGAAGGATAGCTCAGCGGTAGACTATACGTGTAGCATGTGACAGTATCTGGCATAGAACATGTTCTCTGCTGGACCTAGTGCTGTAGGCTTATAATCCTAACACTCTGGGAAGCTGAGGCAGCGGGATCACATGTTTGAGCACTGGTCAACTTAGTGACTTAGTGAGACACTGTTTCAAAAGCAAAAGCTAAAAAATAGGTTGGGGTTATAGCCCAATGTGAAGGCCCTGGGCTCAAACCCTAGCACACAAAAAAATGCGCTCAATAAATTCTTCTTTGAGTTAGTGATCAAAAATAAACATTTTTATGCATTAATTCATATTAATAAAAAAAATAAGGCCAGAAATCAGAGTGACTGTAGGTCTGTTGTGGTCATTTTGGAGAAAAAGAGTCTATAAGCCATTATAGTAACTGAAAATGGAATCTGACAGCATCATCCTCCTGGATTCTGGGTTAGAGTGGTCCTTAGCATAAACATATTAGTTGTTGAAAATATTGATTTTGGTCATTTTCTGATCTTTGGCAAATCAGTGTTTGTGAACAAGTCCCAAACTGAGAGGCAGAGACATTCATGGCTCCTTCAAAGAGAGGGCCAGGAACAGCCAGTGGAGGCTCAGCCTGTGGCCGAAGAGGGTCACCTGTCCAGAGCTAGATTTCTTGTCCGGACAACCCACATCTAGTGACTCACCAATGGTCAGTTATACTGCTGTCCTTATTGAGAACAACTCCACAGGGCCAGCCCATCTCTAGGGCTTCCGGTTTAGTGGCAGAGGTCACTGTCAGCAGCCCAGCTTCTCCCTCTGCCCACATTGCCTCCCTCACTGACCACAAATATTGGTACCAGGAGGTTCCCAGGAAACTTTCTGAGGCTAAGTCCATGCCTCAGAGTCTGCTTCCTGGGACCCATCTGCAGTTAAAACTGTGTGTGTGTGTGTGTGTGTGTGTGTGTGTGTGTGTGTGTGTGTGTGTGTGTGTGATATTCTACACACATACTTTACACATACACACACTTAACTGATAATGTGTTGCTCGCTGTTCTGACAGTTTACAGAACCTCCCATGTCACTACTTCTAAAGGCTGCATAATGTTCTGTTATTCCGTTGTCTGAATATTCCCTCATTTCTCTAAACTTTGCTCTTATTGACATTAGATAATTTTCAAACTTTGACTCTTAAACAGTAAGGTCAAGAACATGGAAGACATGTCCTTTATACAAGTACTAATATTTTACAGGCTCTCAGATCTTAATCACATGGCATTTTGAAGTACTGAGGTTAGAAGAGGATTGATTGTCTTAGGTTTTACAAGAGAAAAACAAAATGAGAGTCCAGCTCACACCCTCAGGCCCTGCCGCTCTGTAACATGCTGGTGATCATACACTAATATCCCAGGCTTTCTGAAGTGGGCTGTGAGTCCAAACACAATCTGTTCAGGAGCTAGTGTCCCCGGGTCTTTTTTGCATGGCCATTTGATGAGTAAGTTCCCCATGTCTCTGACCAATCCCTTCCCTGCACCCCATTTCCCTCCCTGAACCTCACCAGGGTTGCTTGCTTCCCCCCCTGACCTGAAGCCTCCCAGGCGCCACCCACCACGCACTTCTGACGGCCCGCTGTGGACCAAGGCTGGGCTTCCAAGGAGGGGCTTGCCTGCCAGCCGCACTCCAGCGCGGGCGGTTACTACACCGTAGTGCGGAGAGCTGGGTGGGCATTTCTAAATCGTTATGTGGACACAGAGGGAGCATACCTCGGTCTGAGGATGCCTGAGATTATTCTTGAGCCCTTTATGAGTCACCCTAAAGAGCAACAGGAAGAAGAATGCCATGGCAAAGGCAGAGCACGAATCAGAGCATGGCAGAGGTGGTACTGTGGGAACGTAGGTACCGGCAGGGTGTGTGTGTGTGTGTGTGTAATTGCATGCAATTCAGTGCTGCCGGGTCATTAATTTTTTTTTGATTTCTCTTACTCATCCCTTCCACAACTATTAATTTCTCACTGTTGCCTCCTCTCTTCCTCATATCCCTCAAGTTTGGTGCAGGGCAAAATCTGCTTCCTTTATGTTCCACCACAGTACAATGTGGTGGCAATCCCAGCACTCTGGGAGGCTGAGGCAGGAGAATCCAGTTCCATCCCAGCCTGGGCAAGTTAGCAACCTGGGAGAACCTGTCTCAAGAATAAATAAATAAGTAACAGGCTGGGAATGCACCTCAGTGAGCAGTTTCGAGGTTCAAACCCCAGTATCCAACCCCTCCAAAAAATCTGGTCTCCCCAACAAAGTTCCAGTCTCAGCTCCTTTGTTACTAGGTACCTTCAATGCCAGTCCTAGATGATTTTTCTCAAATTGCTAAAAATATTCATCATCTTACCCAACCGTTTTCAATGATGAATCATGCACTGTTCTGTAATTAGTCTCCCCAGTAGTGGTGGAAATTCCTTGAAAGTGGAGGTCATAGCCTGAGAAGCCACAGAGCCAGGCCCTCCTGGTTGGGCACCCTGCCACATTTGCTTGCTAGCTGTCTGATCTTGGATAAGCGGCTTCCTTCCTGAGCCTCTGTCACCATGGTGACATCAATCACTGCCTGCAGGACGGTTAGAAAGGATATAATAACGATTATATGTGCAAGATGGCCACACCACCGGCCAGCCACCAGCTACCAGGAGACTCACCCTCTTGGGAAATATATGGAGTACAGACTCTTGTTAGTAGACTGAGTTACTGACAGATGATAGGTCACCGAGGTGACACGCACTGGCATGTTTTCCCATTATTCCAAAGGTGATCCCAAGACCAGTCCCAGCAGTAACCACTCAAAGTGCGGGGAGTGCTGTGCAGGAAACCAGAAGACATTGCCCTGTGAGGGGAGCCAGGTATGACCTGCTGCAGCAGAGAACAGAAGCAGAGAAGAAACTTTCTTACAGGCACAGGCTCCTGTTGGGGTCACACTGTGAACTGGCCAAGTGTCATCCACAGATACCCCCTCGGTGGGTGTGTAGAAGCTAGTGTGGAATCTTAAAGGTCTGTTTTTAATTTTAGGAGTGCTTTTCCTGCTTTGTAATTTGCTCTTCTACTCAAACAGCCCCGGATGCATTCATTTTCAAACTGCTCCCGTAGTTTGAAAATGAAGCTTTGAAAGAAAGAAACAGGCCGATGGAGGTGGAAAAGCCTCCTGGGTTTCTGTGGGTAGGAAGGGAAACATCGCACCTCAGACCCTCATTGTCTGACCTCCATGGAGCAAGCGCTGCTCTACTCTGTCAGTGACTCCCCAAACCCAGTTCCTGGGCTGCCTACCTCAGACTACAGAAGGAAGTACAGATTCTGGGGCACCACCCCATATCTATAAGATCAGTCTCGAGAGGGCTTAGTGGGATGTGTGCACATTTTCTGAGTACCTGCGTCATTCCTGATATACCAGAGCTTGAGAATCACAGCCTGCACCGAAGCCGGCATGTAGACCATGGTCTAGTGATCCTCTAGACGTTCCCAGGCCCTGAAAGACACTCCCAAGCTGGTCAGCCACCTGCTGGGAGGTTTAGGGAGCTAGTAGTCCTAGAAGAGCAGGAAGCACAGCTGGGTCCTTGACTTTGGCCTGGTTCCAGGAGAACCTGCCTAACTAGTTTAATTGGCTCACAAGGAAGAAGAGCAGCCCAGACCTTGTAGGGTCACTCTGTCAGAGTTACGGCAGCCTTGCTTCCTGCAAACAATGATACTTACCTGGGTGACTCTGAGGTGGCCACTGACCTACACTCATCTGAAGGTTGGCCTTCCTCAGGTGCCTGAGTCTATGGTGGTGGGATCGCCTGGGCTTACACCTGAGGAGCTAGCATTTAACCTTCTCATGATAAAGCACATTTTCATAGAAGAGAAACGAGGTGCTGTTCTTTGGTGGGAACTGCTCTGAGACCATGGTCCTCTTTCTATTGTGAGCACTGTCATCTACAAACGTGAATGCTTTTGTGTCTGCCACCAAATAGGGCTACAGAATTAGCAGCCCTGTCATGTGTCTATGAACACTCACCTTATTGGCGAAAGCTCGGAGAATGTAAGAGGTACAGCCAGTAGTGGTAGAAATGTGAGAGGAGACAGTGGGGTTGTAGGCAGTGAGGGATACAGGGTCCTCCAGAAATGGAAAGTCTGCTGGATATAAAGGCAACAGGCTATAACTTGCAATAGTCGGTCGCTGCCCACTCTCCAGACTTAATGGGTGAACATTAAAAAGACAATCGGGTGAAAGACTTTAAGGGAAGAACACCTAGCGACCAGCATTAGCAACCAAACTGCTTAACATAAGGACAACCCCTTGCTCGGCAGAACTATAAGAACTCCTAGACACTGAGCAGCTGGGGCAGCCCCCATTGCCAGGTCCCCCTTCTGACTATCAGAAGCTTTGCCCACTTTTCTTTCCCTTTCTATCTTCCTTTCTCCTTCTGTAATTTTCCCAATAAAGTATTCTCTTCACAACCTGACTTCCATCTTCTGCGACTTGTTCCTTAGGCCTGGGGAGGCATGAACTCAGCGCAGAGGTCCGATGGAATTGGGGCCTGTCACCGCACCCACTGACAAAAACAGCGATGAACATGAAGCAGTCTTTCTGGTATAAGAAGGTCTGCTGTAGACTCTCACCTTGCCAGATCACAAAAACCCTGAAGGCCGGACTCCTAAAGCCAGTGTCTGACTCCTGCAGCCAACATCAACTATCCTTCCCACAGAGGCTCCAACTTTAAAATTTTCTACTCTTAGACTTAGAAATTAAGCTCGTAGCCAGATCCAATGGTACAGGCCTATAGTTCTAGCCCTGGGAAGCTGAGGTGAGGGGATCCCAGTTCAAGCCCAGCCAGGGCAACACAGCAAATTAGTGAGGATGCCCCCAACACACTTAAAATTAAAAAAGGAGTTGGGAATTTTAAAAAGGGGTTGGGAATGTAGATCAGTAGGAAAACTCCAGGCTCAACTGCCAGTTCCACCCACCCACTCCCCCACACACACAGATGCTCACACACACCTGAAGAAAGAGAAGATATCTCACTCTGAAACTCTGCCCTAATCATATTATTGGATATACAGAAGAAAGCTGTAGGTAGAAAGTTTATTTTTACATAGTATGATCAATAGTAAGACATGCTAAATACTCAATAACACTAGAACACATAGTGAACACCCACATAAAAGACATCAAATAAGCTATTATTCAGGATAGGTGCTAATTGTGGTTTGGATCTGGAATGTCCCCCAAAAGTCTTGCGTATTTGGATGTTATGGGTTATCTACAGAAGAATGTGTTGTTGGGGGTTTGGAGCCTGGTGTGGAGGGGTGGATTACAGGCATGTAGATTGGATTACAGGCATGTAGAAGAGGGATTACCACACCCTCCACACCTGGAAGGGGTGGGACATGGAGATAATCCAGAATGGGTGGATCAATGGGACAGGACCTGCGGCTACCTTCCTCTGGGAGGAGGCTGGACTTGACAGGACTTGGCTTTCTGTTGGTAGTGTTGTGAGGAGCTGCCTCCTCCTCTGCCATGTACTTCCACTGTTGCCGGTCACCTCTGAGTGGACTGTGACCTTCTGAAACTGTGAGCTAAAATAAACCTTTCCTCTCCTAAATTTGTAGATGTCAGGTATTGAGTCACAGCAACGAAAAAGTAACTGAGACAGCGCTTCACCAAGTGAAACAATCACATAAAAGTCCTAGGCAGGACAACAAAGGCTGGAGGAGCTAGCAGAGGCTGTTTCTGGATTGTGGCTCATTTACCCAACATTCATTCATTTAGCTGATATTACAGCACGTTTACTCTGTGTCAGGCCCTGGGATAGGCTCTGTAGGTTGGATGGCAAATGAGAACGAGATTGTCTTTGCCCTTACAAAAGTAAACTAAAAGTCTAGAGGACAATGTTTTTTTCCCCCCAAGAAGATTTATATCAGAATCACCAGAGGATGATTTTTAAAAATACACATATCCCACACCTCATAAGCGTTCACTGAGTCTGGAGTGGTGTGAGGCATAATATAATTTTTAAAGATCTCCTTTAGTGATTCTGAATTACAGCCAGAATGTAGGCTAGAGATCTCTAAACTTGGGGGTGGGCACTGGGATGGAGCCAAAGGCCTACACATTGTACTACAACCTCAGCCCAAGTTCGCCTCCTGATTTTGAGGTACTATCTTGCTGTATCGCTGAGTTACCCTAGCGGGCTTGAACTTGCAATCCTTCTACCTCACCCTTCTAGCCTTCTAGGGTGCTTGGTGGATCAGTGGATCTGGATCTCCAAACACTTGTGATTGTCTTGCCCCTCAGTTAAAAAAAAAAAAAAGAAAAAGAAACTAAAAACCTAAACTAGAAATAAAATTCCTCTACCACATCCGTATACTTACAACATACACCTATAGTAGACCACTAATATGTAAAGTCTTGCCCACAATGGAAACTAAAGAAGGATGAAACCAAATACACTATGCAAAATAAAAGTTCTGATGTTTTCCTCCCACACCCCATCGGCTCCTCTCGCGATTGTGTAGTTCACGTGGAAATTACTTCTCATGTGTGGAACACCAAAACCGTGATCGCCAAACACGAATTGAAGCTGCTTGCAAGAAGTCACTACTTATAAGCACCACAGCTTTCAAGGGTGTTCAAAAGTCTAATCCAAACACTAATCGTTAGAAATAGATTTTAAAATAGAATTAGGCATTAAGTTAGAATTAGAAGAACAAATCAAGTCTCTCTTACTCCAGTGGCTCCCGAGTAATAAGTTATTTCATGCACGTCAGCAGATATGAGAAAACTAGGGAGGCTCTGGGCTCCAAAATCCATCTTAGCCAAGCCATTATCCGCCGAAGGACGGGAGAAGTGCTGTTCAGACAGGATTCCTTTCAAATAATGAGTTTTAGAACTTTCCCAAGCCTAACAGGCCCAGAGGGAACAATGAGGTCCTGAGGAGAGTCGGGCACAGAAAGAGGAAGGGTCTGAGCCTACATTCCCACGACCGACCTTCGGAGAGAGGCAGGGCACTCACGCAGCAGGGCAGCAGAGGCACGCGTGAAGGCCCGCAGAGCCAGGGAGGGCGACGCTGAGCACAGAGGCCCAGAAGAGCCATGCAGGCCTGTGCTGTGCTTGGCACACTTGCTCATTCGGTGAGAAGCCAAGTTCTGTGCTCAAGAGGGCAGCAGAGAGCAGCAAATGGGCTCTGATTCTACTTGAGATCCTTCCAGCCACGATCGCCCTCGCTGCTTGCTGGCAAGTGCCTTGCATCCAAAGAGTAGATGGGCCTGGGAGACACAACTGGCCGGCACATTTTAAAGCGTTTGGAGGTAAATCTCCCCCTCCTCAACGCTCCCGTTTTGAAAGTGTTTCCCATGTGTAAGCACTGTGACCGTCAAGTACAGTGTGTCAGAATGCTTTCAGAATGAACCTGTGAAGGAAGGGGAGTTTGTACGGTCCTTGTATAAAAGACTAAACATTTCCCTAAAATGTGAGGGCTTGCGTAACCTGCAAGAAAGGCTTGGAATGTGATGCAGCCCTGCTTGGATCCAAGTCTCCAAAAAGCAAACTGAGTTTAGCTTTTCCTGCAAAACACAACATTTGTAGTTCCTGGGCAGTTTCTCAAGGATCTGCAAATTCTCTATAGAGCTTAATATATTTTTTCACTGAAATGGTAATCGTAACACAGACTATTATCTTCAAATAAAAGGGTGAACTTCACAGAGTTTTTGAGTGACACTTGTCTGTCTCACAGAGCATTGATTAAGCAGTTTTGCTTTTCTAAATTTGAGGCAAGGCTATGATGTATTAATACTCCTATTGTGTATACAAACGCATATCCTCAGTAGTTGCAATTTGAAACTGAAAACATAGAAACAGGTAAATGGACTAAATCTCACCTAATATTTTTTATCATTAACCCCTTAAATTGGCAATCTAGTTTCCCAAAACATCATCTGCTTACTGATCACATTATAATTTTTAATACATTTAGTTTTGTGATATTTGATTGAATTTTGGTGTACAGTGTAGCGATTGCTAGGGCTTGAATGCTTGATTCTCCCCAAAATAGCTACGTTGACACCTAATTACCAAGGTAGAGCTTCTGGGAAGTGATAAAGTCATGGCTGTTCTATCTTCATGAACAGAATCAATGGCCTCATTAAAAATTTTTTTTTTCAGAGAGCTTTCTCTCTTCTACTTTTTCAGCATGTGAGAATGCAGCAAAAAGGCACCATCTTGGAAGCACAGAGCAAGACATTACCAGACACTGAATCTACTAATGCCGTGATTGTGGACCTCCTAGACTCCAGAACTGGAAGAGGTAAGCTTTTGTTAACTATAAATTATGCTGGGGGCGGGAGGAACGGCACAGTGGTTAAAGAGCTTGCCTTGAAAGTGCAAGCCGCTGAGTTTAGTTCCCCAACACCACATAAAGCCCGGTGTGATGACGCACGCCTGTAATCCTTGCACTTGGGAGACTGAGGCAGGAGGATTGCCATGAGTCCAAGGCCAGCGTGCACTTTATAGAGTTCAGGACCAGCCTGGACTACAGAGGGAGACCTTGTCTCAAAAACAGCAACAACAACACAAAAAACCCTATACATGATGCTGTGTCTGGTATTTTTGACCAGAGACTGTCCTTGAGTCAAAGAGACGCAAACTGAGTCAAACCAAGCCAGAGAGACTGACTGTTGCCTATAAACACTGTGTTTGTGCATTGTTTTATGGTCATACATATTGAAACAATGTTATAATAAAAGCAATAGCAATGTGGTAACAATAAGGAGCCTGCAACAATTTTCCAAGAATAAAAAGGGGACAATTGATTACCTGAGCCTGAGAATCTGGCAGCAGAGGACCTGCCTTGCCTTCCCTGCTCCAGGGTGTCCTGCCTGTGAATGCTGCTCATGAGGCCTGCTCCCTCCCTTCTCCCTCAGCAACATCACTCCCAACTCTTCCGTTACTCTGTGTTCGCTCTCAGCTCCAGGGCCACTCGGGAGACTCTCCTTAATGGGAAAAGTTTTGAAATCCTAATCTAATCCAGTGACCTGGTTTCACCATGAAGAAGCCAGGGCTCAGGTGCACAGAGTAAGGGCAGCCCGAGCTCACTGAACCATGGATCTAGCTCTCCTGATGCTCAGTTTGGTGCATGGGTCCACAAGGAGGGCACAGGGATGTGGTTTCAGTATTTTCCATGCAGTGTGTCTTACCTTAGTTTTGTTTCAAAACAAGGAGAAAGACCAGACTGCAGATGTTATGGTTTGGTGTGGGACCCTGAGTAGGTTGAGGGATAGGAAAGGTAGAAGGCGGCTCAGACCCCTATAATCTATAATCACATCTTGAGACTGGCAGAAGTGGAGCCCCTCCTTCTTGTCCCAGGCCCAGGACAGCTCCCAGCTCAGGTTTCACTATACTCAATTGCCCAATTTTCTCCTACCCCAAGACCCTTATCAGAAATCATGTGATCAGGTTTCGAGAGATCACTCATGCGAATTAGGTGACTTTCAGACCTCAAACTTACTCCCAGCAGAGAATGACCCTTGCCCTACTACGCTGACTGACCCTCCTCCCTCCAACTGCTTATAAGCCTCGTCCCCCACGGACAATAAACAAGCTGTTTTACTGATTCAGTCTCCTGAATGCTATTCTGTTGTGCTCATGGCCACTCGAGACCCTGCTCCCGAGACCTTGCTGATTCTTGATAACTGGTGGCCAGTGGCAGCCAGGGACCCCAGAACCCTCAATAGTTTGGATCAGGAATGTCTCCCAAAAGTTTCATGTGTTTGGATGTAGTGGGATACCCCAAGCATCTACCCTGTTGGGAGGTGGGGCCTGGATGTAAAGGGTAGATGCGTGGGGCTTGATCTGGAGGGGTGCGTGCTGGTTTCACTCTTCTCCCTGACCTGGAGCTGTTTTGTCATGCCATGAGAAGCTCTATTTTCACCTCCAGCTCTGCCATGTGGTTCCACCATTTCCAGCCACTCATCCTTGAAGGAACTGTGATCTTCTGAAGGAGTGAGCTAAAAAGTAAGTCTTTCCTTTCTAAAGTTGCAGATGGCACATATTCTGTCCCAGCAAGGAGAACATAATTTAGACAGAAATTGGTACCAGAAATGGGATTGTTGCTGTGATTTTACCTAACCACATGATTGGAAGCCTTTGGAACTGGTTAGCTGGAAGAGTTTGGAAAAGTTTGAGGATGCCAACTGGAGAAGCCTTGGAGTGCTCTGGGCCAAGCTTGACGGGAGATTATGGTCAGAGCTCAGAAGACCAAATGCTGATAGAAATGTGGTTTGGAAAGGCCAACCTCAAGAAATCTCAGATGAGAAGGAGAACTGTATTGGCAAGTAGTCTAAAAATCGTGCATGCTACACTGTAGCAAATAGTGCATTGGCATTTTGCCCTTGTTCAGAAACTTCACCTGAAACTGAGATTAATCTTAATCTGGTAGAGGAAATCTCAAGACAGCCCAATATTCAGGATGTTACATGACTTTCATCCAACTCTACAGAAAGGCAGGAAAAAGTGGCAGAGAAAAATGATATAATTTTTTTTCTGTTTTGTCAGACTGAAAGGGCCTGTAGAGGTGAGACAAATGAGCATGAGGAAATTAAAGAGATTAGAATTAAAAAGAAGCCTAATACTTTCAATCAGGACTATAGGAAAGGTCCCTTGAGGGTCATCATTTGTTTCCACCATTTCCAGCTGCCCACCCAGAAATGGACCTTCTGAAACTGTGAGCTAAACCATCTAAAACATAGCAGAGGTCAGGTTCTCTGTTGGGCTCCATGGTCGTGACACATCAAGTCAGAAATGGACACATAGGCATGAGGAATGTAAAAGAAAAATTATTCTGAACATTGGTTGAACCAAGAAAGACTTTTTCTTTTATCAAGGCTACTCAGAGACGAAAGGCTAAACACAACTCTGAACATAGCAAGGCAGCTGCAGGCTCATTATTTCACATTCCGTTTGCAGAACACGAGCAGCCATTAGTCCAATCTTTCCCTGACTGAAGGAGTTAGAGATGGAAATGACTAAGATTAGACCTCACGTGGGTAGATTCTTGGTAAGCTAGCCTAGCAAGACACTGTGATAAAATGGGGTGCTATAGGCAGAGGTCACGGGGGCAGGTTAGTTGAGAAGAGGGGTTAAATGTGCCTGAATGGAGCTGGGTCAAGGAGGACGTCCTCATCAGGGCTAGGCTTTCTTGTGGTTGAGAAGAGTTCAGTACAAGTTAAAACAGAGGCAAGAGTCCTTTTGTCTAGCTAGCAAGCTCGTGGAGAAGAGCCATCCTTAGGTAAGTAGGAGAGATTGGACTGAGGGCCCCTCTTGCTTTTCTGAGGGATTGTAATAATAGTAAAGTATTATTAATTACAGCCATCTTTTATTAAGTACTTAATGTAAGACACCAGTTTTATACACATTACAGTAGATCTTTAGAACAACCCTGCAAAGATGGTGCTATTATTTTCATTATATAGATGAAGATAAAACTGAGGCTCAAGAAAGCTTGTCAAATTCAGAAGTTGAATCCTGGACAATTTGATCCTCAAATCCCAACCTTTTTATTATGGTATGAGTCTCACATGTAGGAGCTTCAGAGGGAGTGAATTTGTGAAATGGATGAATACATGAATATAAACCTTATTTCCATTCTGAAGCAGGTTTCCAGAGAAAAGAACACTTTGTCTTAACATTAGTCTCGAGAACTGTGTACATCTCTTGCCCACACTGATGTCCCTCCCTTCTCTCTCTGTTCTGTCATTATTTCACTGCCTTAACTTTCATACTATAATTCTTTAAAATATATGACTGAGATGCTTCGTAGGAAGGGTTTCATGGTTCTCAGGTTCTTATTTCTTCAAAGCAAGCCTGACAACTTAGTGCAGGAGTTCCGAACTCCCGGGGCACAAACCCATAGTTGTCCTTGCGGCCTTGGAGCAACTGGGCCACAAGGATGATTAGCAAAGCTCAGCCTCCTGTCAGCATGCTCCTATTAAGTTCTAATGCCTCTGCTGGCCTGACAAGAGGAGGAGCTTTGCCACTCCAGTTTTTGAGAGAATAGTCTTTAATTAAACCAGTCCTCGATGACAAGAATGTTGGGAATCACTGACTTAGTGGGCACTGGAGAACTCAGGAACCCTGGGGATTGAGGAGGACTATGTACTGTACTGATGTCTCAGGTTCACTCGCCAGCTCAAGGCCACTGATCAGAGCGGTGAAAGGACAGAGTGCCTGCCACCTGCATGTGGGTTGCACATGAGGCCAAACACTCAAAATAGCGAGAAATATTAAGAGCTAATTCAAACTATCAGAACTTTGGCTCCAACTCTAGCAAGGAAGGATAAACAAAATCTTTCTAAACTGGGGAAGGGCTCAGGGTTATTTTTCTTGCTTTTCCAGCTCATCAAAGATAAGCTTTTCAACTCTAGAATGTTTTATTAAAATTTTTGGTAACAGGCCTCATTGTTAATCAAGCTTATCGCAAAGCACAGCATTTTTACCTTGGTTTTACTAACTGGCCTTTTCCAAACCATGTTGACATTTCAGTTGCTTTTGAACTCCTGCAACGCGCCCCCCCACCCCCACCCCTTTTCTCCATGGAATAGGTCATGGCTTATTAACTTCTTTGAAAATTGGCAGGCTTTTAAGAGACCTTCTACCATACTGATTTGTGTGCTTATAAAATATGCAGTGAGGACAGATGGGCAGAAGGCTGAAGTGGAGAAGAAGGAAATAATTATCTGCCTACGGCAAAGTATGTGCTTGCAAGTCTGGGTAGAACACAGATCCTGAAAGGTCAAAAAATAACGATGTGAACTACTTAGGGTGACATGGTTGATGAATCTAAGTTTCCACGTGTAACTGTAATCAAACACGTGCCCAGCAATCAGCTTCAGAAACTGGATCAGTTTTGATTCTAAGAAGACCTAGTAAAGATATTTCTACTCCCCGTCTTTCAGAGATTAGCCTCTTAAATGTCAACCCTTACCCCATACTCCTGTAAGTAACCCCAATAATTGGTTCACCAAATTGGACTCTGATGCAATTGCTGCTTTGGCCTATCTGCTGTGTCCTGGGGGGACACGAACACTATTTACTCCAGACAGGGCACAGCAGATGGGCCAAAGTAACGACTGCACCAACAGCTAAGTAGGTGAACCAATGAGTTTATCGGGGTTACTTACAGGAGTATGGGTGAAGGGTTACGTACAGAAGCATATGGGTGAGGAGCCACTTACAGATGCACAGATGAGGGGCTACCTCAAGGAGCATGAGTGAGGGGTCACTTGCAAGCCGATGGGTGACTCAAAGGCCAGTCGTGTTACCGTAGAAGAATGAGAAACAGGAATGTGACTTCATCTGAATTCAAGGTGGGCGACACATGCAGGCCTTTGCTGCTCTACGTGAAAATCCAAGTAAAAGTGACCGCGATCCCCCCATGGAAAAGGATCTGTGGAGGACATGAGAAGAAGCAAGACAACTGGTTTTCCAGGACTTTGGGTCGCTTGGAAAACAGAGTAGACAATGGAGAAGCAGGATGAAGATGGGCCACAAGAGGGCGCTATGTGTAGTCTCCCTGAAAGGCTGTGAGACCTCTGGGCCTACCTATCTCACTCTGGGCAGCAGGACTTCTCTGAGTCTTCTCCACCCCTAGAAAAGGGAAGCACACTTCTGGAGACCCAAAAGGCTGCGCGTTAAGATGTACCAGGCACACTGGAGTGTGAAATGAGGCAGAAGGTGGGGGGAGGTGCTCTTCTGAAAGGGGGAGAGATACCGCAGGCTCAGGCCCAGGAGGCCAGGCAGGCTGGACGCAGAGACAGCCAGCCAGTGGCATGGCTCCTGCCACTCAGGGCCTTCTCACTGAGTTATGTCTGTAGCCTATTTTTGATTTTTGGATTAGGGCCTCCCTAAGACATTAAATTGCTCAAGTTGGGCTTGAACTGATGACCCTCCTACCTCAGCCTCCCAGAGTCTTGGAATTACAGACCCGAGCCACTGGATCTGGCTTTTTTTTTTTTTTTTTTTTTTTTTTTTTTTTTTTTTTTTTTTTTTTTTTTTTTTTTTTTTTTTTTTTTTTTTTTTTTTTTTTTTTTTTTTTTTTTTTTTTTTTTTTTTTTTTTTTTTTTTTTTTTTTTTTTTTTTTTTTTTTTTTTTTTTTTTTTTTTTTTTTTTTTTT
>PVKB01004414.1:0-78582 GCA_004027205.1 Ctenodactylus gundi | reverse complement strand
ACATTGGCATGATCCTAGTATGAGGCAATGTAGAAAATTTGCACCCCCTGCCCCCCACTTCCTTTGGTCTGAGGAAAATCAGATAAAGGTCACAAAAAGTGTTTTTCTGCTAAAAAGGATTATTGCCGGATTTTTATTATTTTGTTAGTAGTTAAGCCTAGGCATATCCAACCACCTGTGGTTTTTAGTTTTGTTTTGTCCTTTTTTTTTGAGTGAAGAGGAACTACTTTGGACTATGTATAAAATATATTGTAGTGCCGTGGTTTGAATCTGGAATATCCCTCAAAGCCTCGCGCATTTAGATGCTGCAGATTACATACAGATTCCCTGTGCCATGGGGAGGTGGGGCCTGGCCAAGAGGGATGGATTATAGATGTGTGATACATAATGTATTACAGCAGGTGATGAATCGAGGTTGTGTGGTGCATTGCTGGATGTATGGCCTGGCTGGGGCAGACTGGCAGGGCTTACCCCAGAAGAGGCGGGACACTGAGGCTTGACCTGGAAGGGACAGATCACTGGGACAAGGCCTGGAAGGGTATATGTGAGCTCCAGCCTTACTCCCGGACTTGACATCCTGCCTGTGATGCCATGAGGATTTCCTCTGCCATGTGCCTTCACCATTTCCAGCTGCCCATGAAAACATGGAGACCTTCTGAAACTGTGACCTAAAACAAATCCTTCCTCCCTTGAAGTGTACATATTGGGTATTCTGTCATAACAACAGAGAAGTAATTAAACCATATAGTTAATATACACACGCACATACATATATACTAACATTTCCTTAAAATTTTTTCATTATAACATTAAAAATAATCAAAGGCAATATAATAGCAGGCTGCAGTTTGGAAATGCCTGGTTTAGCCTATTTATAACTGTTGGGGCAAAAACTAAAACAGTTCAAGATTGTATTTATTTTAATTGGAGATGGCATGAGTCCAGGTATGTTGATAATTTCTATTAAAATGTATCTTTATGGTGAAACTTGTGTGTGTGACTTGCATAGGTCACTTATTCATTCGCACATTTATGGAAAGTTGATTGTTGAAATGACTGGCTGCGGACGTGGCTGCACTGTCTTTATGCATGGTCTTTGGTCCCTGGGAGTCCTGAAGTCCGAGGTCTGATCTGGCTCCATGATGGTCACATGAAGTTTGCTCGGGCTGTTTTCCTCAGCCTCCAAGGAGCTAGAGTCTGGGAAGATGTATTGGTATTTTCAGTGCCTTTAAACCATTTGGCTGAAACAGAAAAGCTGTCATTGGCTGGCAGGGACCTGGTTGAATGCTTCCTGTTTGGAAGTATTCATTCATTCGTTTTTAAAAGAAGTAGAAATGCCACATTTTTAATGTTTCAGCTCTGAAGGCACTTCCTTTGTAGGAGAAAGAGACTCCTGTCACCCATGAGAGAAGGAAAAGCCTTGACCTCTGAAGCCAGTGACGCATTCTGGGATACTGAATACCCGTGGAATGAAGGGAGGGAGTGACAAGTGCGGGATGGAGGTGATGGAGGGAGAAGGAGGAAATTGGTGCCTGCGCCTTTAGGAAGCAAGGTCAGGCTCAGCAGGGATGGCACAGCCCCACTACATGATGAAGATAGTCTGTGAGGGTCTTTCTAAAAGAGGACAGCGTCTTTCTCAAAGTGACTCATTTCTACCCATTTCTCAGGGTTGAGAAGAGTCCGAGCCAGGCACAAGCTGTGTCCTGGCCTGGTGGTCACTTGAGTCTGTGCATGCTGATGAACAAGGGGAAGGGGTGGGCCCACACACAGGGAGGGTGTCCTATACAAGCGGTGGAGGGGAGGTCTGGGGAGGAGGCTGAGTCTGTGGGGACAGGAGAAGAGAGGGTATGCCTGTGATTCTGCTCCTGGGAGAGAAGAGGAGGGGAGGGAAGGAGGGGGTGAAGAGGGGGAAGGGCAGGGCAGAGCGAACACAACCAGGACTAGAAGAACTGTTTCCATGAAGGACCTTTGGTGCTCAGGTGGCAAAGTGGGATGCAGCATCCAGAGAGCCATGTCCTCCAGTTCCTTCTAGCTGTCCACACTCATTATGAGAAACTAACTCTGCGTACAAAGCAATGAAATTGACTGGAAAGCTGCTAGTTCCCAGCATCCCAGGAGGCCTTGGGCAGCAGGAAGGAGGGAGGGCCAGGGCCAGGGAGCCGGGCTGACCTGAAAGTGCAGTTCAGATCTTGCCAGCAAGGACAAGGCCATCACATTCTGTGTGCCACATACTATTCCCAGAAACTAGATACTGCTGTTGTCAACACTATTAGACTCCGCTGTTCTCACTACTTTCAGTTAAGATTTCCTATTTTGAATGTCTTTTGCTTATTTTTAAATTGGGCGGATTGCTTTCTTTTACTGATTCATAGGAACTGTTTATACATCCTAGGTACAAATCCTTTGTTAGATACATATATTCACAAATATCTCCTCCATGCCTTTTTTCTTCTCTCTCTCTCTCTCTCTCTCTCTCTCTCTTTCTCTCTCTCTCTCTCTCTCCCTCTCTCTTTTGAGAAAGGGTCTTGCTCTGTAGCCCAGGCTGGTCCTGAACTCACTTGGAGCCCAGGCTGGCCTTGGACTCATGGCAATCTTCCTGCCTCTGTGTCCTGAGTGCTGGAATTACAGGCCACCATGCTCAGTTTATGTGGTACTGGGGAGTTGAACCGGGCCTGCTGTGCCATTCCTCCAGTCCCTGAAAAGGTAAAATTTGATCGAGAATTTGCTGTTTATTAATGTGAAGTTAGAGGAATAACTGTGCTGTAACTCCCACACTGAGCTCCTCAGATGTGTGAAGATTTCATCTGGTAAAAAGTCATAATTTTTGTTCTGCAGAAACAATTTACCAGATGGCAACTTGTGTTCTTCTTGGACATCAGCTAGGCTTGACTACAACTCAGAAATTTTATCTCCATGTTGCCCTAAATCATCAGCTTTTCAGCTGCTCTTGGAGCCATTTTTCCTTTTACTGTTCTATTAATTCACTGATGAATTGAATAAAATCTTTTTCCTCTGTTTGTTTGTATGAGTGGCATGTCCTGTAACCTTTGGAAAATTCTATCTGATGGGTTCCGAGGGTGATGAATTAGATACTTGACAGAATAAAGCTCACTGGCCTGAACATCTTTCTTTGACTGAAGAAGTTTTGGGCAGGAGCAAGAATTCAGCGATTTCTGACTTTCTAGTTCTTTCTTCCTTCCTATTGATTCTATGTATTTGTTTTGTTTCTTGTTTGCATACTCACAATGAATTATTCTCCACTGGTGACACCAGTGATAGGTGGCACCAATAGGTTCATAAATAGACCATGGCGATTTGGTGATCTCTGTTGGATAAATAATGGAGTTTTACTCCATATTGAGTAAGAAATAACAGAGAATTCTATTTATTAATTTTAACATTTTATTTTGTTTGGTTTATTTGTCTATATGCAACTGAAAATCAATCAAGAGTTTTATACTTAGTAAACACGCACATAATTCTGACTTTTTTGACCTGTGGTGAAAGTTGTAGATCTGAAACTACACACTCTTTGGGTATGTGCATGTCTGTAATTGAGAAAGGTCTTTTCCTTTCATTGGGTAAGTAGAAAGTATTTCTTGACTCTAGAAAGTATACGTGAGCTACATTATGATATCTCTCTCAAGAGTACATTGTTCTGATTGGATGATAGTGAGAATCACTCAAATCGAACATTCCCCAAATATAGAAAATAAAGAGAATGAACTTCCAGTACTTCAAATGTATTAGTCTTTTAAGAAAGGCAATTGTTTTTTTCCCCTAGAAATCATCATTTCAAAAATATTTTATGGGGCTGGAGGAATGGCTCAGGGGGTAAAGCACTTGCCCAGGAAGCACTAAGTCAAGCGCTAAGTATCCAGGTTCGATTCCCTACCACCACATAAGCCGGTCATGGTGGCACATACCTGTAATCCCAGCACTCAGGAGGCTGAGGCAGGAGGATTGCTGTGAGTTCAAGGCCAGCCTGGGCTCCAGAGTGAGTTCAGGCCCAGCCTGTACTATGGAGAAAGGCCCTGTCTCAAAAAAAATCCAAGTTTACATAAAGAAGGCCTGAACAAATTAGCTTCATTTGATGTTTTTCTAAACAGTAGCTGTATATTTACCCTGACTTTATCACTACAGAACATGATACAAACACACATTTAAGATTAATTTAAAATCAGAAAAAATTTTAACTCAAATCAGTTGTGATCGAATAAGAAAAAACAGAGCTGTGTTCAGAGTCATAAATGTGTAAATTTGTATTCAACTAAACTGAATCATTATTTTAACAAACTGCTAATATCACCAGTAATATTTTACTATTTGTAAACTTCAACTTAATTTCTAATATTCTTAAGTGACTTAAAACTTGGATCAATATGGCAAGTTATGAATGAATAATTACTAGACATTGGACAATTTCCAAGTAAAGTAGGACACTGAAACACTGATTATTGAGCGTAATTTTAGGTTGTTACAGTGTGGATCTGGAGCGTCCCCCATAGTACCCAAAACATCCGTGGATTTTGTGTGCTGTTAACAGGTGGGGCCTGGCTGAAAAGGATAGATAGTTGGGGCCTGACCTGGCAGGGTGCATGCTGTTCCTGCCCTTTCTCAGCCTCCAGCTGGGCCTTGTGCTTCCAGCATTGCCAGGCACCCATGAATGGACTGAGATCTTCCGAAGCCGTGAGCCAGAACAAGCCTTTCTCCTGTAAGTTGCAGATGCTGAGTATTCTGCCTCAGCAGTGGGAAAGTAACTAAGACAGAGGTTATTATAAACTTTTGATTCTTATTTTTATGTTTTAGATTAGCTTTATCTTTGGGATTCGCTAATGAGTTCATTTTTATCACTTTAACACAGTTCAAAGGAGGTGTGTGTGGCTGTAGAATGTCAAATGCTAATTTATGAGCTTCTCTACCCTGCTATTAAAGCAACTCTCTGCTGACAATTCTTAATTATTTATCTTCTAGTTTCTCCATAAAATTAAAGTAGTAATTTATTTAAAATTATAATTGATATAGCTGATGAAAGCTATATTAGGCTAATATTGGCAGATGTATTCAATTGTGTATATGTTTGTTTTCCAAGAAAAAAAAAAAAGGCAGTGATTTTGACCTGCCCACAAGGAGCATTTTGTTTCAGGACACGGAAGAGTAGGAGAAAAACTCACCTTGAGGATGCATAACAAGTTTTACAGGGAGGGAAGAAGGGCATTTTATTTCCCTTGATTTATAGTATCTGTCTGAAGAGGATTTACACAGATGTGTTGAAATTGGCAGCCTTTCATCTGTTTTGGTGGCCTTTGTCACAAAGCAGCTCCTGAAACTTTTCCAGCAGATTTTGCATTAACACAAAGCTAGAATCTCATTTTCTGTGTGATAAAATGATGAGCTGGTCTTTGAGCTCTCATGCAGCAGCAGCAAACATATTATTCTTTACATTTTGTGTAATGTGTACAGATAGCAGAAGTTCCAAGTCTCATTGGAATAATATCCCATGCCCCCAAGTATGTAAATATTGAAGAAAAAAGACATTGTCCCTCAGTTGTGAAAGAGCAGAGTTTCTTGGAGCCAGGCAGCCTTCTTCTATGTTTTCTTGCTACTTTGCTGAAAGAGGTAACCAACTGTTGTTTCTTAGCACTTGAGGCAACTTAAATAAAGTTCTCAAATCTCTGATAATTGCTTTGACAAAAGAAGCTCTTCAGAAGGTCTTGAATACCTACAGAGAGCTTTAAACTTGGAAGATTACAAAGATCTGTTATTTCGCTTTACAAGAAGAGGGAAGCTGGAGCCAGGCAAGTAGCATATTCCTGTAAACTCAGCACTCTGGGAGGCTGAGACAGGAAGGTTACAAGTTCAAGACCAGCCTGGGCAATTCAGTAACTGGGGGAAACTGTCTCACAACAAAAACAAACAACAAACCATCACCATCACCAACAGCAATAATGGGTTGGGGACAAAACTCAATGCAAAGGCTACTGGTTCAACCCCCAAGTACCACACAAAAAGAAAAACAACAAGGGAATCTGGACCCACACAGGTTTGTTTGGATTTCTCCATATTTCATAAATAGCTCAATAGGACAGAGAGAGCAGCAGCAGGGGAAGAACTGGCAAACTGGACCTGATGCTCGGCCTTCCTGGGGTTAAGTTGTATAGGTAAAATGCTATTAATAGAAGTACTTTCCATATTGTACATTTTATGAAAAGGCCTTGGAGAATTGTTAATAGCTGCCGCCTGTAATTCTTATGTACAGTGGAAACACTAATCTGTGTGTGTGTGTGTGTGTGTGTGTGTGTGTGTGTGTGTGTGTGTGTGTGTGGTACTTGGGACTGAACCCAAGGCCTTTACACTGAGCTGCATCCTAAAGTCCTCTCTTTCGTTCTATATTTTGAGACAGGGTCTCACTAAGTCACTAAATTGCCCAGGTTGGGCTTACACTTGCCCTGTAATCCCAGATTCTGGGATTACAGGTCTGCATTAACAGGCCTGGCTACATACTGATTGATTTTCTTGAAATAATTATGTACAGTCCCACAAAAGAGAACTTTTATTCTCCTTTTGTTGTTGTTGTTGTTGTTATACAAAGCTAGTCAGTCTCCAGCCTGTCTGCTTTTATTGGGTACCTGCACTTCAGAGTGGGTACAGTGCTTGCCTGGAATGCACTAGGGTGTGGGTTCAATCCTCTATCACCTCTACCACCACAATCCAAGACCAGTCTGGGGGCTACATGGGAGCCCAGCATCAAAGCCTCATGGAAAGGGGTCCTGCGAACTCCACAGATGCTGTCGCTAAGTGATGAACTCTTAGATATAATCTTCTTGGCTGCCATCTTTTCAGACTGTACAGTAGACTGAGCCTTCCTAGATTGCACGATTTCAAAGACTCTTTTCAGCTTGAATATAGTAGCTAACTTCTTGACCTAAGATCTCAGGAAGTAAGAATTAATTGTGCAGAAGGACCGAATGAATGGATGAGAAAAATTTTATTATGGTTCTTTATGTGGAATATTGATATTGTTGTATTTCTTTTCATTTCTTTTTTGAGACAGGGTCTCAGTCTGTAGTCCAGGCTTGTCACAATAGAGCCCAGGCTGGCCTTGGACTCATGGCAAACCTCGTGTCTCAGCCTCCCGAGTGGTGAGATTACAGGTGCCCAGCTTATGTGGTGCTGGGGAATTGAACTCATGTACTTTACACTTGACTTAGCAATTGCCAGGCAAGCACTTTAACTGCTGAGCCATTCCTTCAGCCCTGTTGTATTTCTTGATGTTCTATTTTCATGGACACAAGCATGAGCCCTTTCTCTAAGCTAGCCCCACCATTCAATTTAATAGACTATTCATAAATAAATGGAAATAAAACATTTTAGTTTATCATTTTTTGTGATACTTTGGATTGCATATGGCACCTTCACACTGAGCTACATCCCAGATCATTTTTAATTTTTTGATTTTAAGACAGAATCTTGCCAAGTCACTAAGTTGTGCAATCTAGGTTTGCACTTGTTATCCCTCCTACCTCAGCCTCTCAGACTGCTGGGACTGTATAATAGAATTGTGCCACTGGGCCTGGCATGAAATGAAATATTATTAAATTGTATCCGATTTTTATGCATATATTCAGAATTTAGAAACAACGCCTCTAGTAAGTCTCCTTACTTTTCATGACAAAATAATTGTATGCATAGAACTTGTTCTTATAAGTTCAATAAGAACTTGTCCTTACTTTTCCAAGATATAATTGGACAAATATATTGTTCAACTAAAGTCACATTCAAAGGGTCGTGTGTGAGAATGATGCTACTAACCAGACATAAAAAGTCTTACTAATAGACAGGGATGTGTGTGTGGGGGGAGGGGCACTGGCCTCCACACTGAGCTGCATCTCCAGTCCCCGCCCTCCAACATTTTTGTTTCCCATTTTGACACAGGGTATTGCTGACTCGTTATTCGCCTCCCTTAGCCTCCCACAGTGCTGGGCTTATGCATTTGCACCACCATACATGGCAGGGCTTGCTTCCATTTGTGGAGCTAATGGCTACAAAGCCCTCCTCTAACACTGGCTTTGGTGTCTGTGACCAGGTCCTAGGCCTATGTACTGGGTGCTGAGGAAGCTACAGACCTGAAAAAGCTAGAGACCTGAGCAACTTTAGTAGAGCACAAGAAGAGGACTTTGCATTGATGTATCAGTACTGTAAGTGAGCTACAGTGGAAGTTTCTTGGGAGTAGACCCTTAGCTTTGGGCTAGAGGAGCACACAGTCCAGGGTTTTGAAAGTTCAAAACTCTAATAAGAATGGCCATCACAGGAACCCAAAAACCAAAATGCTTTCAAGGTTGTGGGGAAAAAGATTACTTTGAATTGTTGGTGGGACTGTAAACTAATACAACCACTATGGAAAGCAGTAATATGGGGATTCCTCAAAAATTGAAAATAGGAATTCCATTTGACCCAGCTATATCTCTTCTGCGTAACTCTCTACAAGAGTAAAAGACATGATATTACAGTCTTATATGCATTCCCATTAAACATTATAAATGATAAAAGTACAATGTAATTCTATAAATTATAGAAGCACAACTCATATAACAGCTAAGTCTTGGAACCTCAACTAATATGTCTATCAAAAGATGAATGGATAAAAAAATGTGGTATACAAACTCTGTCATAAAGACCTATGTGAATAATTTGTGGGAAAACGCATGCACTTGGAGATCATAACACTCAGCAAAGCATATCAAACACAAAGGTTAAGTATCACATGGATTCACTTTTGTGAGAAAACCAAAACATAAATGACCAAAGGAACAAAATAAGAGAAGACAGGAAATAAGGAGGCTGACCTCAGGGAGATGGGAGGGGTCTGAGGATGGGGACAGGGAGGGGTAGGGCAAGTGAGAAAAAGATCAAACTTGGTATGGATACACATCTATTCCCCAAGCTATATGTAATTAACATGTAAATTAACATGTATCAGAAACACAAATAAAAATAATAAAAGATCATGGTCTTGTTGAACATTTAGTCAGGTTTTTTTTGGGGGGGGGGTGGGTAGTGTTTAACTCTGTAACAGTCCAGAGCTGGCCTCTGAACTCATGACGTAGCTCAGGCTTCTCCTGAATTCATAGCAATCCTCCTACCTCAGCCTCCAAGTGCTGGGATTATAAGCATGTGCTACCACACCTAGTTTATGTGGTGCTGGGGAATTGAACCCAGGGCCTTGTGCATACTAGGCAGGCACTTTAACCACTGTGCTATTCCTTCAGACCCTTGTTGATCATTTAACTAAATTTTTATATAACTGAAATCTTATACTAACATTCACCTAAAATACTAACCTTTATGAACATTCTTACTAGTTTTGGCTCTACTGGGTCACTGGATTAACTTAGTGTGTAATATGAACAAGAAATACTAGTTCACAGATACATACTATTAATAAAGATCTGAATGGACAGGTAAATCGTCTTGGGTAAATCCATCAACAGTATAAGAAATCCATTAAAGTCCATGCCTTACTGAAAGCAGGGTAAGTAGTAGAGCTGTCTGCACACAACGTCTAGATAGCAGGTAGAGAACAAGTATTTTCTCCTGCTCTTGGCTGCCCTTGCCTCCTGCCTTCTACGTGGCCCGGGACAGTGATGGATTGCTAACCTGCTACCCCTTCAGTCCTCTCCCTCTTTGAGATGGTACATTTATATGCCATCATACACAAATTTCTGCCTCTTGAGAACTGAAATCCTGAACAAAATGATACATAAGGGATTCCAGGCAACATTAAAACAACAGCATCTATAAGGATGGGCCACAGTTTCATGACCAATATCCCTGGTCACTTTCTTTCCTTGGGATGAGCTGCTGCTTCAGCCTCTCCTTAATTCCATTAATGTCCTTTCCATTAATTCCTTTTCACAGTCATAACTGATTATTGTGGTTTGGATCTGAAATGTTCCCCAAAAGTCTCATGCATTTGAATATTATAGATTGTCTATGAAACCATGTGCTATTGGGAGATTGGGGCCTAGTGTGGAGTGGTGGATTACAGGCATGTAAATTGGATTACGGGCATGTAGTGGGGGCTGACCACACCTTCCACACCTGGATCCAGGAGGGCTGATCACTGGATAAGCTGCTTCCTGCCTTCCTTGGAGGAACAGACTCAACTTGCCTTGACCGGGCCATTTGTGATGTTGTGAGGAGCTGCCTCCACTTCTACCTCTGCCATGTACTTCCACTGTTGCCAGCCACCCAATAGAATAAACTGTGACTTTCTGAAACTGTGAGCTAAAATAAACCCTTCCTTCCCTTAATTTGTGGATGTCAGGTATTGAGTCACAGAAATGAAAAAGTAACTAAGACACTGATATAACATGTTTTCCGGATGAAATGATTTAATGCAGTCAAGGCCCACATTCAGTGATGGGAAATCAACTTCTTTCCCATGGCTCTCACTTCTAAACTTTGGTGAAACCAGAGTTTACAGGGAATCTTTAGTAAAATTAAAGAGCATCTCAGTTGTATTGAAGAATTGATTTCTCTTCATGAAAATCTCTTCCAAGAGGCTTATTTATAAGAGAAAAATATTCTAAATATACTTTTAGAAATGATAAACGACAAATCTTTTAGTTAACTGCAGAACAGAAACGTTAAACTAAAAATCCTGAAGAAACTTGTAATAATCTTATATAATTAAAAAACTAGAATACAAATGGACAGAAAAAGAACTTTATTTATAACAGTACTTTGTAAACAATCACAGTGTGTACTTTTAAATTCAACAAAATGTCTTTTCCCAATGGATCTATAGTAAATCTTACATAAAGTCACTGAGTTACTACCAGAGCAAGGATGAACTGGGTGGAGTAAGTTCTAAAAGGGTCAAATTACAGCACTTGATACAACAACTGATGACATCTGTACCACAGAATTCACATGCCACAAAACATTAATTTATAATTTTAAATATACAGTAAAACACACTTATAAAAATCAAAATTATTTTTATTATAAACCAGTGAATTACTCAGAGGAATATTTATTAAAACTTACTAAAATTAGAAAATATTGCAACTGAGGTAAAAATTTATAAGTAAACAAAGCTATCATTTGTAAAGACCCACACACACTTCCTGTGGGCGTGTCACTCCTTGATACTGTGAAGCAGCTTCAGCAGGTGTGACTCGATCACCTGTTGAACTAGAGCAGAGAGGCAGTCACCACCCCAGCACGCTGTTTATAAATTAAAAAAAAAAAAAAAACTATCAAATTCAACTTCCTGCTGGTGTTTTCCTAAAATATTTACATCCAAATAGGACACACTCAGAGTCTGAGGACAATAATGCAATACTCGAAAACTTAAAACTTAAGTCTGTCACTGACTTAGTAACTGGCCAAGTTACTAGAAATTCTGTGCCAAGGTTTTTATAATTTTTAAAGTGAAGAAGAATTCCAAGTCCTTTTGCTGTCCATAAGGTTATTCTAAAGATTTCAAGTAAATAATATGCTATGCAAATATTAATCTTGTAAATAGGTAAATATTAAACCCTCAGTAAACTAATTATGTGGACTGATGAAAAGCTCATAAACTCATTCTTGGCTTTGTAGGAATGTTTACTTTGCCCAAGGTTAAAAGTGTGCATCAAAAATTAGTATGACATGTAATGCTGTATGACTACAAGTGATGACAATGGTTCGGACAACTGGCTTACCCTATTTATAGAGCTTTCATGGAATGAAACTTGAGGCTTTTGAAACACTTACCACTTCGATAGCCCAGGGCAACAGCCAAATCCATAGAATTATACCCAGAGTCTGTTTCAATTGTTGGGTCAGCTCCATTTTCTATACCAAAATAGAAAAATCACATAAGCAAAATGACCATGTTAATTTGTCTGTCTGTTACTGACTCATGTACAAAAAGTTGGGCAGACTTTCAGCCCATCTGGACCACAATTTTCAGGACGGTTTCAAAAAGTACCAAGTACACAGAGTATACAGAATTAATTTTGGGGCGTTAGAAAAGACACTTCACAGAGGCATCTTCTATCAGGAGTGGCCTAAATTCAAAAACAATTAAGACAAAGGCACTGTGGACAGAGAAGGCATAGTGGATTCAGATGTGACCCCAAATGAGAGCCTCAAGGATAATAGCTGCAACTGCAGACACAGTGTGAGCCACTGCCCTCAAAGGTGACCGTGGCAGCAAGCACCCCGGAGCAAGCACCCCGGAGGTAGGATGAATGTACATAACAATAGTTAGTGATTCTCTCGCCTTACAGTCGGGAGGCCTTAAGAGATGACAAAGTGCTCGGTGGTATTTCCTAAGTACTCTCCATTTTAACCTGCTTACCCAAGAGCATCTTCACACACTTCACGTGATTCCCGTGCACAGCATAGAGCAAAGGGGTCCCTCCATTCTGCCAAAGGAAAAAGTGACTGAGAGTTCTCAGGTGAGCAAGAGCCAATCAACAGAGCTACTGTGGGAGTTACTAAGAATGAGGCATATAAAAATCACTCATGAAAATTTTAATATTTTGTGACAAATACTTAAATCAGAACTACCAGAACTAATAATTAAGGTTGTTCTTCTGGGTATGAAGTTAAATAAATTCTTTTACTTCCAGGTATTGATAAGCTTTATCATGTTTTTCTTAGTCAAATAAATTCTACAAGACATTATAGTAATTTTAAAAGCAGTATCATCAGCTCACCCAGTCGTATTCATTTACGTCAACTCCACAATCGAGAAGCATTTTGACAATATCTGTGTAGCCTTTGCTGCAGGCCAGTGACAGTGCACTTTCTCGACCTTTACCTAGAAGCTGAGGATCAGCACCCTGGTGTGGGAAGTAGAAATAAAAGACTGTAAATTAACCTAGACAAGAATGTTACTTCTGTCAATAAAAATTAAAGTTCAACACTGAAGTCGGGTAATGTGCTGGGGTTAACTGGAATATAACAGAAACTTTAATTCCTGGTTGTTCTTTTTATCATGTATGAATTCCTTCCTTCCTTCTTTCCTTTCCTTTCTCCCTCCTTTCTCCTTCCTTCCTTCCTTCCTTCCTTCCTTCCTTCCTTCCTTCCTTCCTTCCTTCCTTCCCCTGGCTGATTCCTGACTACTCTTTCACTCTAGCATCAAGTCACAGGTCTTCCAAGAAGTCTTCTTCTCCAGGACTAACAGTATTTTTGCTCCTGTCGCACTTAGAGGGGGCTGGACATAAATTAATTTTCACTGTTTCATGATGATTAGTGTTGCCTTTCCAACTAGATTCAGGTTCCATGAGAATATGAAAAACACTTAAAAATTTTGTATCCTCCATCATTATATCTATCTGGATAGAGACTTAAAAATGTTTTAAAGACTTAAGTGAACTTAAGTAACTATACATATAAATTTTCTGAGGCATTTTCCTTACATTCTGAAGTAGGAATTCTACCACAGCTATCTGCCCGTGTGCTGCAGCCCACATCAGAGGAGTAAATCCTTCTTCATCCGTGTGATTGATAACATTTTCTATTTAAAAGAAAAGCAATTTTTGTGATCTAATTTAACAACCACATATTAATATCACTATGAAATTACTGGCATTCCAAAAGTTGGTATTAGTCAAGGAGGTTCACTTTGTGTTGACTTTTATTTGTTGAGGTCCTACTGTGTGCAGTTGCAATTTGCAGTCTAAATTTGTTACAGTTTGCCTTAATGTACATAGCTAAGTTCATAAAGCATATTTTTAAAAGTATAAACTACATGAGCTGGGGTATAGCACTGTGGTAGAGTGCTTGCCTAGCATGTGTAAAGCCCTGGGTTCAATCCTCAACGCCACAAGTAACAAAGAAAGAAGGAATAAAAGAGAAGAAGGAAGGAAAAAAGGGAAGGAAGGAGAGAGGGAAAGAAGGAAGGAAGGAAGGAAGGACAGGGAGGTAGGAGACATGACATGCTAGGTATAAGGCAGTCAACAGACTCCTGCCTCAGAATCAGGAAACCAGAGTTTGAGCCCTGCTGTGTCATTTCTAGCACTGTGATCCTGGGAAAGTCTCTTACTTTCTACAAACACGTAGAACACCTACGTGTTCCAGCTTACCTCTATGTGTAGTTGGGAGAATCATTAAAAAACGAGATTACATAATAACCCTTAGCACTATATAAATATATACCACTACACAAATTCCCAAATCTTAATTAAGCTACCTCTATTCTCTAGCTAACATCGTTGCGTATGAATTTCTCTCATTCTCGGGTTTGTTAACATAATATAAGGATAGGATAATCTGCAGTATAGCATGTTCAGTGCCACCTTGAACCTGTATACTAGTTATAACTCTGCTACTTTGTCCATGAGCTTACTTAGCAGATTGGGAATTAAACCTCCAATTATTTATATATAAACAAATAATTATTGAACAAGTCTATCTTATAAAAATGATATGATTAATAAAAATAAAGCTCACTGAAGATGCTCTGTATTCAATCAGCACTGTAGGGATGACTACATAACGTTTTAAAGAATAAAAATAATCTTTAATGTTTAGCTCATTACAAGAAAACATATGCCACATTATTCAAAGTGAAAAAGAAAACGACAGAAGTTTTAGAATAAGAAAGTGAAGTGAGTGAAGGTTGTTTATAATTTCAATATGGGAAGTCTTTTTCTAATCAGCATTTAAAATTCATAAGTCCAGAAGAAAAAATTAATTTGCCACTTAAAAAAATGTCAAGCTTTTGGAAAATCATAAAGGAAGCCTAAAGAAAAAAACAGGGAGAAACCATAAACAACAAAAACACTAAGCTAATTTCCTTAGGTGAAAAGCAGTTTACACAAAAGAAATCCAAAGAGATTGCAATTTTTAAAAATATAAATGAAGTTACTGTAAGATATCATTTTCCACTCACAAATTAATAAAAAGTCTTACTCTCTGTCTGTGAGGGTATGAGGAAACAGGAGCTAACTCTGGTACAGGACGAACATCTGGCTAGACATAAAAAGAAAAGTTCAGGGTTGGGGATGTAGCTCAGTAGCAGAATGCTTACTGAGTATGTGTGAGATCAATATCCAGGACCAAAAAATAAAAATAAAAATAATATACCCTTTGATGTAGCAAATCTACTTGTGCAAATTTATGTGATATATTGTAAAAGAATGGCAATAATATGTCATTTAATAATAAAAACTTGTACTCAACCACTACCAAAGTGAATAGTTAAAAAAAAAAATGGGTTGGAGATCAGCTCAGTGGTAGAATAGATACCTAGTACGTGCAAGGTACTGGGCTCAATGACTAGCACTATAAAAAAATTCCAAACTCAGTATATACATATGTAGTACCAAGCAAAGTTATGAATTTTTTAAAATTATGAAATCATTAAGAGAAGTAAAAATTTTTGGCTACTAGATATTAAGTTCAGACCTTTCACACTAAGCCACATCCCCAGCCCTTTTCAATTTTAACACCAAGTCTCACCAAATTGTTAAATTGCCACGGCTGGTCTTGAACTTGCGATCCTCCAGTTTCAGCTTCCCAGAAGGCTAGGATTACAGGCCTGTACCAACAGGCCTGGCTTAAACTAGATCTTTATGTGCTTATATTAAAATCTTCCCAAAATATTAACTGAAAAGAGGGGCTACAGATACAGTTATGTGTTCAGAGCACTTACCTAGCATGCAAAAGGCCCTGGGTGCAATTTCCTAGCACTACATAAAAACTAGCCAAACTAGCCAGGTGTGGTGGCACACATCTGTAATCCTAGCATTTGGGAGGCTGAGACAGGAGGATTGCCATCCACGAAGTCTGAGTATAGCCTGGGCTACTTAGTGAGTTCAAGATCAGCCTAGACTATAAAGGAGACTGTCTCAAAAAAAAAAGAAGAAAAAGAAAAAGCAGTAAGTTATAATGCAGTATATACAATTTTCCTGTTTATATAAATAATGAAAGCAAGTACATATTCTCACATATAATCCAAAACACAAGTAGCAATGTTTCCTAATTTTTTTTAAATATAAGAAACTTCTAATTCTTGTTTCTGGGGACAAGGCTAAGGTGGTAAAGAAAACTGTAATACCTATATTTTATATTAATTATTTAAATAGCTATTGGGTTATCTGTCTGGTGATATTATGCAATTATTTGTATTTGTCTTTATACTTCCCTGTATTCAAATAAACAAAATGGGAACCAACCTATTAAATCCTATTTCTTTTGTTTTAAATAAAATATTTAAAACTCGACTATTACCTTGTTCAATGCGAGTAGCCAGGTAGAGCATCTCCCCCTGGGCTGCCAGCTGGTGCACGGACAAAGCTGAAACGACACCATGAAATGCCTCATGCGCCTCTGCAGGTGACATGTGCCTGCCTGTCCATTGGCTCATGGCTCACATGGCAAATTTCTTTTCCAGAATAAAAACTATCATTTTACTATTCAATAAAAAAAAAAGAAACTCAAAGTATGTCCCAACAATCCATGTACACATTCTGTACCTGAGAACTGACTCTGAGATATTCACTCATGGTAATTTGTCATCTGCAAACTGCATTCTCAGTGACAAAAAATTTTCTTCTCAAGAAATGGTTTAGGTACTTAATTTCTAAGATGTTAACTGTAACCAAACTTATGAGGAAGCCAGATCTAAAAGGAACCAAGGGAACAAAGGCATTCTTTCGGCATTTAGTCCGATTCCACTGAGGTTCCCCCCTCGCTTTTTCTCCTCCTTTATTTTTTATATTTTATTTTGAGACAGCATCTTGCCTTGTTGCCTGGGCTGGAGTCAAACTCCTGTGCTCTTAGGAGTAAATTCTAGAGTATAGGCCCTGTTGTTATAACTGAGGGACATGAACCAGATGCTCTCTAGCTGTTTACTTCTATTCAGCTTGGAAGTTCTACAGGTGCAGTATTGTAGGACAACCTCTTTATTTTAGAATAATGCCATAAAGGCAAAGTTCTTTGAGAGTTCTCCTAAAAACCATCAATATTATTAGATCACTGACTTCAGTGGTATGAGAGTATATTTAATATACAAGAGAAAGCAATTGGAACAAATATACCAGAAGTGGCCAACAGGTGGAAGGAGAGTCCTACAGAACTCTTCTTGCTCAACTCCTGGTGCATGTGATTTAGAGACCAGGAGGAATTTAGTGTTTCCAAAGTAAAGATTTCTCCAGCCTTTGGAATGCAGATACGTTTACACTGTATTTTCTAATATATTTATTATAATCAAATTTCTGTTTTTCTATTATTCATATACCCATATTGATAGAACTATTTTTTCCTCTTTCTTTCTTTCTTTTTCTTTTTCTTTAACAGGGTCTCACTCTGCAAACCAGGCTAGTCCTGAACTCCCTGGTGTAACTCAGGCTGGCCTTGGATTCAAGACACTCTGCCTGCCTCAGCCTCCAGAGTGCTGAGATTACAAGTGCTTTAAGTACTATGCCATTCCACCAGTCCAGAACTTTTTTTCTTTTGAGACAGAATCTCACTCTGTAGTCCAGGCTGATCCTAAATTTACTATATACTCCAGGATGGCCTCGAACTCATGGCAATTCTCTTGCCTCAGCCTCCCCAGTGCTGGGATTACAGGCATGTAGCATCAAGCCTGGCTAACTTTGATGTGGCAGTGGGGAATAGAACTCAGGGCCTTGTGCATAGTAGGGAAATGCTCTAACCGCTGAGCAGAATAACCCCACCTCTAGAATACTTTTTAATTTAAAAAGAAAAACTTTTATTTCCTCTACAGTGATTCTACATGTTTAACAACTATGGGTAAAAGTTTTATAAAAAGTGGTTTCATATTCATATTACACTCAAATATATTATAATACAAATTATTCAGCTTTTACTACAAAATCATTGCTCAGTGATATACAATGGTTTATAGGTAAAACACAAAACTGCACCAAAACCGCAAAACACTGATGATATCTTAATTTGTAAAAAGTTCACAATTAACTCACTATTTTTACAGTAAATGTGGAAAGTTTTAATAATATTTCAATTTAAATTTGTTCTCAATTGAGAAATACAACATGTAATATCAAATATTTAATAATGTATGGAAAAGTTTAAAGTATTAGGACATGATTTAAGCTTTCAAAAAGCAAATAATGTTTTTTTACAAAAGTAGTATTTCGAAGCCAAACTCTTGAAATTATTGAACTAGTATTAAAAACATTATATTAGCAGCAAGTACTTACAATTTGCTAACAGAGGTGTGGTAGAGACCTCATTTCCTCTGTGTTTGTTGGTTAAGGTAGTTGACTGTTTTATGGGTGAGAAATGCTTTGTTGTAGATGGAGTGTAGACATGCCTTACTTGAATTCCAGGAGAAGGAGATGTATGGATATTGCATTCAGCTACGTAAAATAAATTTAAACACAATAAAGCAATATTTTAGTGACAAAGCATTTCAGTAGAAGTTCTGTATCAATGCTGATGTTAAAAAAAGAAATACATGAGGTTTAGTAGCTTCGATGCACAACTTTATCACGTTAATGTGTTTGGACATAAAAGTCTACACCACCATAGTGAAAGTTCTAGGAAGAAAATTGTTACTCTTGAGCAATCTCATTTCTGGTATTAATTTTATTATTCAATAGAATATTATATATGTAAATCTAAAACAAGTGACAGACTTTACTGAACTAAAGCACTGGAAACTAAAGCAAATGAAATATTCATGGAACATGGAACACAAACCTCATTCATTTCAAGAGTAAGAAGCATTTTTTTCTATGTTTTTAAAAAGGCATGATGAAAAACTTCACTAGAGAATTTGTGAATAAAGACTGGGCTAGAGGTTTTTCTTAATATCAACATGTACTTCCTTTAAAATAGACATATAAATATGAAAATATTTAATTCTGGTTTCTGGGCAATTCTAGAAAAATCCTATTAAAAGATGACCTCTACACTCTTCCCTAACTCCTAATCTCATGATAGAAAAAGAAAAAAGATAACAAAACCACAAAAGCCACGCAAATAAAAGCAAATGCAGATATTTATACCATAACTTTCAACCTTTAAATAGGACAGATGCCACCTCCAGGTCAGAGTTCACTTGATCTTGAATGTTTTTACTGTCCTCTTCATTTAAGGACTTCACAAACCGGGAGCACACGTTCATATCAAATCGGTTGGGCAATATGAATTTCATCCCCATGGCAACACCCTGGGCTGATCCTTCTTCTGAATTTGGGTCCATAGGATGTTCTATTTTAACGTCAGGCATGCCAGAGAGACCATAACTGCTGGGACATTCTTCCACTATCAGCTGGGCTCCAAGGTCCAGATTTGATGGTGTAGCCATGATTTCAACTATATTTTAGCAATTAAGACTTTTCTTCATGGTTTCCTTTTAGTATAAGAGTGATAGCCAGTGTATTCTTAGAACCTGGATACTTAAAAATCTGAAAAATATTATAAAGTTAAAATTATTACATCAACTTAAGTAGAAGTAAACAAAAGAATAATTTTCAATTAAGTATACAAACAGTGCTTTCATAAGCACTTACATATAACAAAAAACACACAACATCCAGAGGTAGAAAATCTGGATATGAATTCAAGCTTCACCATTTATTAGTTGTGTGAACTGTAGGAGGTACTGAACCTTTCTGAGGCTCAGTCTCATTTGTAAAACAGAGGTACCACTACTAACCACACAGGATCCTGGGGAAAAGTGCCATCTGGAAACATCTCCATCACTACATTCCAATGAATTTTATCCACCCATTCTCCTATATCTGAATACTGCCAAGTGGATAAAAGATTTGGCTAGCAATGGAAATAAATTTTCATGGTAAAATTTTAATCTCTTACTTGAGACTCATTTTTAAAAACATGCTATACAAGTGACTTTTAGTTTAAATTTACGATACAATTTGTTACAGTCAGATTTATTACACATCAGATATACATCACATCTGTGATTCCTAGACAGGGAAACACTGATGACCTGAAGGCATATTAATCAGTTTTTGTTTACAGTAAGCATTAGCAACTTAATACAGGTTTTACTCAAACATAAACTATGTAAATGTGTTGACTTCTCAAGACATATAATGGTCCCTGATAAATCACTTGACACAGGAAGAAATGAACATCCAGTTAATTTTTTGTGTCAAGGTTTATTGCTTCTTCAAGTTTTTTGAGAGGACAGAGTATTCTAAAATTGGAGTTAACTAGAACTAAAAAGAAAAAGGCATTAGGATGACAGTGTAGCAGGGGTTGGCAAACTATGTATTTAAGATAATCACTGCTCACAGCTTTAACATATTCAAAGAGTGATCCTTACAACAATCTTCCTAGTAGGCAAGGCTCATAATCTTGTCCATCTCAGGAGGAAAAATAAGGAATATATCCTGCTCTACTATCTCAGTCACTAAGCATTAAAACAAAAAGCAGCACTGAACTAATCCAAAACTTCTAGAGGGGAAAAATGAATAGAAAAAGAATTCGGGCTGGCTCAGTGGTTAAAGTGCTTACCCAGCCAGCACAAGGCCTTGAGTTCAATTCCCCAGAACCACCTAAACCGGCTGTAGTGGTGCACACATCTGTAATCCCAGCCCTTGGAAGGCTGAGGAAGGAGGACTGTTAGGTGTTCAAGGCTAGCTGGGGCTACATAATGAGTTCAGCACGAACCGAACTCTGCCTCAAAAAAAAGGGGGAGTCATAAGATTAATGTATCTTGGCAAAAGAAAAGATAATTAGTTAGAGACTTGAACAGAGATAAAAATCTGAGTTGTCATGCGAAAATGTAGAATGCGAGCTGTTTCCCAAAAGAATAGTCATTCCCGTAGTCCTTTACCCAAAGGCAGGTTAAGCGCCACTTCGCTGGGCTATCTCAGCGCCCTCCACCTACCTCTCTTTCAGCATTTGACAATCTCTTGAAAATCTCTTTTTAAAGTCCCACTGAATTGAAAACGCCAAGTTGGCAGATCACTCTTACTACTCATTGCACACGAAGCAGTACTTGGTTGTACCAACTGCTCCATAATGCTTTCTGACTTAAGTTTGGCATTTTAAACATTCTTTTCTATGTCTAGCGTTTGCTGATTAGATCTGGTTTTCCACTCCAAACATTCACTAATGAGTTATACAGCCTGGATATACAGAAATAAAGTAAAATAACGATTCAGCCACTACAAAATGAAGGCGCTGAAACAGTCATCACTAGTATTGTTTCCACCTCTAAACAGTTTCTACGGTACAAAGGAGGGCTTATGGGTTGGCATTCCCAGTCTTCGAGCGCGTACCTGCGCTTACCGCGGCGCTACTCCAGAAAGGAGTGGCAAAGTTGACAGGTAAGCCGAAAATTTAAAGCCTAACAGATGGAGTAAAAAATGGGTAACAGTGAAAAGGAGGAGCTGAAAAAGAGGTAAGGGTGGCGGGGCTCGCGCCCACCCATCGGTCACTGAGAGCCAGGGATGGAGAGGGCGCTTATCAAGGTAAGGGAGCAGCTGCGCTAATCCCCAGTGGAAGCTAATTACAGAAACACTCCCGTCCCGGCTTTCCTAAGAGCTGAACCTGTCCTACAGGAGAGGAAGGCGCTATGAAAAATCAACGATGCCTCACAAGCGACAGGTGTCCCGGTGTCGCCGAACGGCGGGGAGACTTGTAGAGCGGGAAGTCCGCCTTTCGCCACCGGCTAATTGTGCCCGCCAAGTCCCAGGCAGGAAATTATTCGCTCACACGAGGCGAGCGGAGCCCGGGGCCGGGTGGCGCCAGGATGGGCTCGCGACTCCGCCGGACACCTGGACAGGAAAGAGCGAGGTCGGGCCTCTCCCCGGGCGGCCACGGATTCCATACAGACCTTCAAGCCCGGGCTTGTTTTGGCCGCGACGTCACTTCCGACTTCTTCTCTTGCCTTCGGCAAAACATAAAAAGCCTCCAGCGCAGCCGAGACGTCTCCCAGGTTTTCCCGTTTTTTGTTTCTGTTCGTTCCTGAGCTGCCTGTGCGCTCCGCAATCTACGCTGCCCTAGTGCTACCGAGACTGGGTCATTTCAGTTGACAGCTCTGGGTCACTGGAGCAAGAGCCTATTTTTGTTCCCGGGTTACGCCTCCTCCCGATCGCCCCGCCCACCGGACGCATTCCGTCGCCACTGGCGCTGCGTGCGGTGTGGGCATGCGCCGTTACGTCATCTTCGTGCGCCGCCTTCTCTGCAATGTGTGTCGGGGCTCCTCGAGGGGACGTGTGAGGCTGTGCGAGTGATTCAGAACCCTCCCGTGTAAGGACTCTCTGAAAGCCTAAAAAGTTGTTCGTGGAGCCAGCGTGCGTCGCAGACCTTCGGGACCCAGCAGAGGTAGGTGAAGGCGGCTCGTCTGGGGTAGCGCCGACTTTTTCAGACCTCCCGGTGGTTTCTGGCGTACCCCTCTGGGCTACTCGGGCTCCGTAGGAAATGCCTAAACGTCTGATCAGTTTCTCAGGAACCTTGCAGTTTAATTTGAACCCCAGGCTTCCTTCTCCTCGATCACACTCTCTCCTGGCCCACTATAGCAGCAGCAGAATAATCTGCCTTCCTCCAAGGCATTGGGCACCATCCTGCAGGTGTGTCCCACCTGCGGCATGCCTTTATTTTTCTTCGATTTTTTTTTAATGAAGAGGAATTATCTTGGGCCTGATTTTGTGTGTGTGTGTGGGGGGGTATATAGTGTGGCAGTAATAAAACTTTCTTTAAAAAATTCTATTATAATGCTAAAGAATAAGCAAGAGCAAAAATTAACTGCGGGCTTGAGGTTGGACGTGCCTGCGTGAAGCTTCCCCTCAGTTTCAAGCGGCCCCTTATTTTCTCCTATTCGCCCCTATCACTCCTTTGCAACTTTGCGCCGCTCATGAGCGGGGAAGCTGATTTAGTGTGACAGTACAAAGCTTGGTGGAAATGGCTCACTTTCCCAGGTAGAATTAAAACGTTTCCTCTTCTGAGCTCATGGTATACTGTACGTTATCCTTGGCATTTATTTGGTAATTCTGTTGCCATACTGTCTGATCTTTCACTTAGAACTAATGTATTAGTCCCTCATATTTTCCTCCTCTTCATTTTCATGTCATTTCTTGCCCCCTGATTTCTTGTGTTGTCACACCCCTACCCGTAGAAACTTGTGCAGTGCCTCCGTTCCGTCCTGTGAGCACTTCGTAAAAAATTTTTGTAGGCAGTGTGATGCTTCTTGACAGAAATATTCAGTTCGTTAGCATCTCCCATGACAGAACCCAGCCTCGGAGGACAGAGGGTGTGGGAAAGACATTTTGATTCCGGAGTTGAGCCTTAAGTATTAAAAGGAAAGCAGAGAGGGCCTTCCTGGAAGAGAGGACAGACAACAGAGACATTGAGACAAAACCAATAATGGTGTGGTAACAAGAAATGGGGCTGGAGAGAGAAGCAGGTCAGAGAGAACCTTACATGCCCTGTAATAAAGAGCTTAAGCTTTTCCTGGGCAGTGATGGACTTCGTAGAAAGGCCCACTGGAGAATTAAAATTTTTAACTAGAAAAAAACCCCCAAGGATTGATTGATTAGTTGAAGGTTTTGGGTGGTATTGGGGATTGAGTCTAGGCCTTCACACTGAGCTATATCCCCAACCCATTTCTTAGTTTTGATTTTGAAACAGGATCTCTTTGAGTCTCTTTAGTTTCCAGGCTGGACCCAAACTTGCAATCCTTGCCTTTTTTTTTTTTTTTTCTAGTTAAAAAATTTAGTTCATTTTTTTATCCTATTCTGTCACTTTAATTTATAGTTGTTTTAGATAGGTTTTCTTTCCCACTGATTAAGCTATTTAAAATTAATTTTAAGCTTCTATATCAGAACATTGCCTTCTACTTTTGCTTTGAGCTTTTAAATATCAAGCTTCTACACTAGATTAATTAGCTTTTTTACGTTACTGACATTTTTAGTCTTTCAGGAAGTCAGGTATGTAGACTGTATTGTACATTAAATGTTAAATTACATTTCATAAACTTTTGCATTTGTAGTTTTGTGTTAGTGTTTCCTGATGTCAATAAATGAGCATTGTAAGTGAGTGCCTCTCTGTGTTTGACTACTGGAAGACTGAGTCATATTTATTCTCAGGTGTGGCCAACTGGCCAAGTAGGTGTGAGAACATTTGTATACGGCTGCATAGACAGTGCATTATGGGAGCCCTTCCTGTTTCCTTTAGATTTTCTTCCTGTTTCCTTTAGATCCAGATTCCCATTAAGTTATTCAGTGGTCACCACCTACAATTCCACACAGCCCCTGAATGAAACAGTAGAAATCACATCAAAATATGCAAGTTTATGATAATACATGTTCTAAAATGTTTTCTTTTTCAGACTTAAGACAGATTCAATCTAATTATTTCTTGGCATCAATTCCAAGTTGTTGACCCTTGGGCAATAGTGCAGTTATACGAAATCATGTCTGGTTATAAGCCTACAGCTATTCAAGCATATCCTGTACTTGGTGAAAAAATTACCCAGGACACTCTGTACTGGAACAACTATAAGGTACTTATGGGAGCTAAGGAGGGAGGATGGGATGTATTTACTTATTTATGCCAATTTTTTCAGCATGCCTTAGACATGATTGACCAAACTATTAACTAAAAAAAAAAAAAAAAAAAAAAAAAAAAAAAAAAAAAAAATCTATGAGCAACTTACACTTTGGGCAAATACTTTCTTTTGGAATTTTATGTAAAAGTTCATGCTTCTTGATCATTGTAACTGTAACACGTGCCCAGCACAGAACATTTGACTAATCAATGCCAAATAGGTTAAACTTTTGAATTTTAATCTCATGCAAGAAGATTATTTTCTTGCTTTTTGTAATTTAAGGAAGAAGTCCTGGGAATTTAGTTCTTCTGTACTTTCTCATTGTAATACAGCTTACAAATGATTAAAAGAAAAAAAACCTGAAAAACTAAACTGACCATAGGGATGCTGGCCAGGCTGAGCTTGAACTTGTAATCCTCAAGCTCAGCCTGGATAGCTTAGGGAGACGCTGTCTCAAAATGAAAAATAAAAAATGAGCTAGGGGTGTTTTTCAACATGAATGCTTTGAGTTCAAAACAAAACTGGAAAAGGACATGTAATTGGAAAAAGCCTGAGGTTTTGAGGTTCATGGAAAAAGAAAGATAAATGACCAATAAATCTATTAGAAAAGCCTCGGTCTCATGAATCAGAAATGCAAGTTAAGACATTAAGTCAGATAGTTTTCATCTGTTGGCACAAAAGAAAAATTTTGATTGTCATTGCTAGTTGGAGGAGGGACTCTGTAGAGGACTCTGACACCTATTATCATTTAGGAAATGCATATACCTCTTGACTTTGTACTAGCACAGGTTGGAACATATTTGATGAATATAATTAGTCCCACAGGTTTGCTTTGCTAAACTGTTTGTTTAAAGTTGTTCATTAAAGTATTATAAGTAATGTTAGAATTCTGGAAAAATTGGTGTTCGTTGTTAGTGAACTTGTAAAGTCTGTGGTATCTTTCTAATGGATAAGTCATCCATTGCTAATGTGAAAAGTTATCTAAGCAGATCAAAGGAAGAGTAGAACTACTTTTATGGTATGATCATCTTGTGTTAACTGTAAAAATATAGTTAAAGGTATACTTATACAGATAGAATTTTAGGAATTTGAATTGCAATAATCTCGCAAATGATGTAGGGTTTGGCTTTTGTGCCCATATGCTTATTTACTTTAATGACAGCAGGAGTAGTGTGGTCTATATGATATGAGCCTTTTTGCTTTCTTTGTACTATGGTAAGTATAATCGAATGTCATTAAGAGCCAAACTAAATGATCTGTAAAAATTATGTAATGCCTAAGTAGTTTTACCAGTTGTGACTCTGTTAATACTCCATTTTTTTCCCCATGAAGACCCCTGTTCAGATTAAAGAATTTGGTGCAGTATCCAAAGTGGACTTTTCTCCTCAGCCACCCTATAACTATGCAGTCACAGCTTCCTCAAGGGTAAGTGCAACATCAACCTCTTCATGTTTTCTGGAGTTTACCACTGATATTGAGCCATCTGATGGAAAAACTACTTTTTATCTTACAGATTCACATTTATGGACAATACTCCCAAGAACCTATAAAAACTTTTTCACGGTTCAAAGACACAGCATACTGTGCAACTTTTCGTCAGGATGGTAGATTGCTCGTGGCTGGCAGTGAGGATGGTGGACTTCAGCTGTTTGATATAAGTGGGAGGGCTCCCCTCAGGCAGTTCGAAGGTCACACAAAGTAAGAGAGTTTTAGATTTAGTTGAAAGCTCTATCTCTGGGCTTTCAGTAAAATCATTGCAGTTCTGTGAAGATTGTGTATTTTATTTTCTGGTTCTAGGGCAAAAGGGCTTAAGGTTCAGTGCATCAGTTCACAGTGTTCATGAAGTCTCTACAATTGTATGTGGTATTTTAGGAAACATAGGCTTATCATTATCTTCTCAGCTGGGTAAAGACTGTCTCCCTATTCAGGGAAGTTCATAGGCCTGCAGTGTCTTAGGGTCTTTCATACTGAGTTCCGTTTGGAAGGTGGGTTTCTTTTCTTCTTGGCTTTGTACTACTTTGTCCCTTAATAAGCTTAATGGCTGTCATAATTTTTATATTACAGCTTTATTTCAGGATTACTAATGTCATTATTGAAATCTGTTGATTTAACATTTCTAAAGTGGTTTTTAAATTGTGTGTTATCGGGATGGTTTTATTCCATCAGTGAAACACTTAAAGACAATAGAAATTTACTTAACATGATCCTTTTGGGGGGGGGGAGTCATTTTAGAGATTTTAAAACAAATTTTTGGAAAATTTTTAAATTAAAATGCATTGTTCCCAGCATTTAGAACATTCATTTTTCATTAAGAGGCTAAGTACATTTGTCAACATACTAGAAAATACAATTTAAGGCTATATAATATCTTTATTAACTGAGTAGTATAGTTGTATTAATTTAATTTGGCCTAACAGTAAGCATGTGTTCTGAAGTTTATTTTTTCATAATTTTTTCCCATAAATGAAATAGCTTTTTAAAAATATTTTGTGAAACAAACATTATATTAGAAGATATAAGAAATGTGATTTGTTTTTGTTTTTTAATTCACTGACACTTGATCTTTCAGGGCAGTTCATACAGTAGATTTTACAGCTGACAAATACCATGTCGTTTCTGGGGCTGATGATTACACAGTTAAACTATGGGACATACCAAATGCCACAGAAATTCTGACATTCAGAGAACATTCTGATTATGTGCGGTGTGGATGTGCTAGCAAACTGAACCCGAGTCTCTTTGTAACAGGTTGGTGTTTCTACTTACTTGCTGTTGAGACTGTTTTGGAATGGAAGAGTTTAAAGATTTTTTTGTAGCACTGGACATATAGCTCAGTGGTATAGTACTTGCCTTGTGTGTGTAAACTCTGGGTTTGATTCTCAGTAGTGCATGTGCATAAGTACATAAATAAAATTTTTATAAAGGGATAGATAATTTTGATTAGGTATCCATATTTGCCCCCCCCCCCACCCCATTTTTCCTTCTTTTGATGGCAGTTCTTCCCATTCTCCAGGTATGTTTGGAAATATCAGGCTGTCTTGACAACAGAGTAGACTGTCAGAACTGCAGTGGGTTTAGTATCCTGGTTTTCAGAGAGCCTGTGGTCGCCAAGCCATAGCACCATCTAAGTGTCTGTGGTGCCTATACAACAATTTCCAGATGATCCCACAATGGCTATAATCTAAAGATAGAGATAATTGACGATCAGAACAAATTAGATTCTGTATAGTATTTTGTAGTTGCTATTCGGAAACAGTCAGTAGGTTTGGGGGTGTAGCTGAGTGTAGACAGTTTGCCTAGCATGCATCAGGCTTTCAGTTTGATCCCTAACACTGCAAATCAATAAGCAATCCCTAATAGCAAAGGGTTTAGAGGCACTCTGTCTTCATGAATATATATGTATGTGAGTTTTTACAATTTGGAGGCTTTTCTCCTTTTAAAATTTGTTTAGATACACATACAGTTTTTATTGTAAAGGGCAAGACTCATGATACAAAAATTGACATTTTAGGGTCATACGATCATACTGTGAAAATGTTTGACTCACGAACAAGTAAGAGTGTTCTGTCTGTTGAGCACGGGCATCCAGTGGAGAGTGTCCTGCTTTTCCCCTCTGGAGGTCTTCTGGTGTCTTCAGGTATTTCATTTAAAAATACAGCTTTCATCAATATTGTTGGTCTTGAATTTTGATTTTTTGCTGTCAGTTACTATTTATAATTTGTTGGTGTGCTCTTGAATTACAAATCTGAGTTGTTGCTCTGTAGGAAGGGAGACAGGCAAATAATTATCATTTATTGAGTGTTTAACCTGAGATAGGCACTGTTTTTAGTGGAGTGATTAGAGACATCATTTCTTTATGTACTCCAGGCCAGCCTGAACTTGAAATCCTCCTGCATCAGCCTTCTGAGTACTGGTATTACAGGTGTGTGGCAATATACCCAGTGTGGCACTATGCTATTGTTGCTTTATTTTCTCCTATGCTGTAGACAGTCTTACAAGGTAGTTCTCTTTCTGTTTTACAACTTAGAAAATAAATGAAAGTTTCCAGTTTCTCCAGGGTTACTTGGTAAATGACAGGTCTGAAACCCCAAACCTTTAGCACTTGAGTCAAGTACCTGTGTCATTTGACCCTAGTAATCTACGATGTGCCCCTTCTGTGATTCCTAAGAGATCCCCGGCTACTTTTGAAACAAATTCTTTTTACATTGAGAATCAGGCTTAACTCTTCATATGACTCTGGAGTAAATGTTCTTACCCAGCAAATAACTGATAGAACTTGAAGAGGAGGCAATGTGGAGTCAAAAAAGACTTGATAAATTTTTCATTATTTGGAACAAGAGTGTAACACAGTAGTTTTTGTAATCGTAATGGAAGAAGTGATTTATTTTTTCTCATAAGTAAATAAGAATGAGTTGACATTAGAGTATATAACCCTATATAAGGCACTGTCTGTACTCAGTAGTGTATACATGGCAGTGTGTATAGTCTTTCTGGCTTTTTCTGTTTGTATTCTTTTTCTACTACTTGTTTGATTGAAAGCTAAGTTGATACTAATATTATTGTCCAAATTCTCTGTTTTTCTTGCTGTTATTTTGAGGAATGGAAATAAGACCAAGTTGAACAGGGAGAATGGACATGTGTATACTAATCCCCACTGTGCCGGTAGTTAGTTGTGTATGTAACCTAGGTCAGTCCCTTAATGTTTCTAGACCTTGAAAATAAGAGAGGTTAGACCAGATTATTGGTTCTGAGTGGTAATCCCACTCATAAACTGCCACGTGGGACAGGGAAGGTTGGTGGGGGGTCATAAGTTGAGTTATCAGCTCTATTCTGTTAGAATAGGTAATAACTTCACCCTCTTCCTCCTCACCTCACTTTCTGTTTCTCCTAAACTCAGCACTTGGGAAGCTGAGGCAGGAGGATTGCAAAGGATTACCTGTGTTCAGAGCCAGACTGGGCTACATAGTTCAGGACCAGCCTTGACTACCGAGCCATACCCTATCTCAAAATTAAAAAAATTAAAAAAAGAGGAGAGACAGAGAGAAAAGAAAAATAAATATTGAAATATGCTGCACTTAAAATATTCTTCCTGTATCATTGGATTAAATTACCTTTAAGGATCCTTCCAGTGTTAAATAAAATGGTATGAAAAATTTCCAATTTTGTTAGGATTCACAAAATTTTTGAAAAATGAGATGATTTCCATGGTTATGCAAAATTTCTTTTAAACAATTTTATTATAATTTTCTTGTTATGTTTTTCAAGTATACTTTATTTTCCTAGGAAGTTCTTTGCACATATAAATGAGTTATTTAAGGGCTAGATGAATAGCTCAGTAGTTAAAGCACTTGCTTGGCAAGCACTGAGTACCCAAGTACCATTCCCCCGTACCACCTAAGCTGGGCATGGTAGTGCACGCCTGTAATCCTAGTACTCTGGAGGCTGAGGAAGGAAGACTGTAAGTTCGAGGCCAGTTGGGGCTACATTGTGAGCTCAGAACCAGCCTGGAGTAGAGTGAGACCCTGTCTCAAAAAAAAAAAAAAGGTTATTTAATCATCCTAACAGTTCTTTAAGGTGGGAACTATTATTGTTAATGTATTTTTAGTCACACATTGGTAGATCCAAGGTAGAGTGATTGATGGACTGATTGATTGATTTCTTGAGACAGGGTTCCACTGTGTATGTAGTCCAGGCTGGTCTTAAACTCACTGTGTAGCCCAGGCTGGTCTTGAACACTCAGCAGTCCTCTTGTCTCAGCCTCTCAAGGGTTGAAATTACAGGCATGTGCCGTCGTGCCTGGGTTATGTGGTGCTGGGTAATTTGACCCAGCCCTGTGCTTACTGGTGGCAAGTGCGCTATCTGTTAAACTATGCCTGCAGTCTTAGGAACGAGATTAAATCTGGCTGTAGGATCCCTCCAGCCTACTCCCTACCTATGGAATGTCCAGTGAAGTGTTTTTCAGGTCTTTAAATTTTTGAGTATATAGGCAGAATACCAAACTAATGTTTTTGTTTCTTTTTATAGGAGGTCGTTACGTTAAAGTCTGGGACATGTTAAAAGGAGGACAGTTACTGGAGTCTTTGAAAAATCATCACAAAACAGTGACATGTTTGTGTCTGAGCAGCTCTGGACAGAGGCTGCTGTCTGGCTCCCTGGATAGGTTCGCATTTAATTTCATAATTCTTAGTGTACAAATATTTACTGTGTGAAAAAATTAGCTATGTTAAAATTTGATGCTTCAAAATCTGTTGTGAGTATATTCATATATATTATTACCAGTTATACTCTTTAAAATTTAAAACATGAATATTTTTATATATTAATGTACTCCAGATATTAGTACCTTAAATAGGTATTTAATATCCCACTTGTTAGGTTCTAAAACAGTGCTGCCCCAGTAGAAATACAATGTGAGTTATGTATGTAATTTTAAGTGTTTTAGTAGACATATTAAGAAAAGTTAAACTAGGTAAAATTATCTTTAATAACATTTTATTTAGCACAATATATGATACAGAAGTAAAACGTATAATATATGTTAGAACTTAAGTGCAAATTTATTGATATTTGAAATAAATTGTCCACCTAAAACATGAACTATGTTAGATTTTATGATTACTACAATTTTTAGATTAAAATTAAATAACATAATTGCTCATTTTTCTTAACCATATTTTGAGGACTCTATAGCCACATGCGCCTAAAGCTGTGACTGGTTGTGGACTATCTGTTTTTCGATAACTTATTTTTCGTATGAACTTTTTTCCTCACCTTTAGGAAAGGGCTTAGTTTTTATCATGTATATTAAAAAGTACACACATTTTAAAGCTAGAAAACATGCTCAATTCAAAGGAGTTCATTATGTAACTAGGTGAAACTCTGAAACAGTGATACTGCACTGTTTGGTACTTGGCTTTCTGGTTAACCCCTTGGAAAGCTAAGTGTATTTTGGCTCTGTTTGCAGTGAGTCTCAGCCTAGAGGGTTTTGTCCTCTGGCCATGTCCCAGGGGACAATTTTGACTCTGACAACATGGAGTATGATGCTATTGCTGTATCATAAATAGGGGCCAAGGGTGCTGCTAAAATGTCCTAGAGTGCACACAGCCTGGCACAACATGGCATTCTCTGGGCCAAGTATCAGGAATGCCCAGGCGTAGTGGTGCTGTTCTCTTCACTTAGTGTTCTTCGTTGATGCTTTTTTTTTTTTTTTTTTTTTTACTTCCCAGTTTTATCTTCAGGTAATAGTTCATGGTCAACACTTTGGCTTCCTTGTAAGTGGATTTCCAAAGTCTATTCAAGCCTAGTTAGTACTGTAACAAATAGGTCAATTTTTAAGGGGGTCAATGATGAAGTACTCTGTAATTAATACTACATTTTTCTTCACTGTGGTATTAGAATAGAAACTGCGTTTTATGCTCATATCCAAGGTGGTTTTTGACAGTGCTTTATTTCTTTATTAGGAAGGTGAAAGTGTATAGCACAACTTCCTACAAAGTAGTCCACAGTTTCGATTATGCAGCTTCAATTTTAAGTATTGCACTTTCTGTAAGTACTTACAGTGTTGTTTTTTTAAGTTGTCTCTAACCTTACCTGTTAAATGAATCTAAAATGAAATTTTAGGGCTTATTTTAGGATTTGAACTATCTTATTAAGAGAGTTGTTAAAATATAACTTGTTTTGGTACTAGCATGAATTCAAGTTTAGGTTCTGCTGACTGTTGTAGTAAGTACAGTGCTGTCAGCATTGTTCACACTGAAGGCAGAGTCCGTGGCCATGCCACATGAACGTGTCTGATCTCAGAAGCTGAGCAGGGTCAGGCCTGCTTAGTACTTGGATGGGAAACACTAGAGCTGAATCTAGGACGTTGATGAAGTTCAACTCAATTCAAGAGTATTTAATAAGAAAGGTATGCGCATGTGCACATAGAGTAGAAAGGAGTAACAAAACGAAGTGGCTCCTTCTCTACCCACTTTTTGCCTTTTTCTGGAATCTGTGCGCTTGCGTTTCCAAGGAGCCACATTTGCACAGTCGATATTTGAATATGTTATGTAGACATTTGAATTGGGAAAAGAAAAAACATATTTCAGAGGCAAAATTATATAATAAATTCTGTCAGCTTAGTGGAATGCTAGAGTGAAAAGGTGGCTTTGCTCTAACGTTTTGCATAGATCATCATTAGGCAGATTATATCTGAATGGAAATATTGGTGATCATATGTAGGTGGTACAAATGTCACTTTAAAGTAAAGGTATTGAAATTTGTTGGTTAGGAATAGACTAACTTAGTTTTCTAATTGCTGTTAGCATGAAGATGAGACAATTGTTGTGGGGATGACCAATGGGATATTGAGTGTTAAACATCGAAAATCTGAAGCAAAGAAGGATTCTCTGCCAAGGAGAAGGAGGCCTGTGTATCGAACATTTATTAAAGGAAAAAATTACATGAAGCAACGGGTAATTGTGTATTTCTCATGTTTTTAAAAAGGTAACATTTCTTAGAGTAGCCAGTTCTGTCCCTGCACAGTACTGAAAAGTATAGTTCATGTGGTATTTAACTTGAGGTTTTTGCTGCATCAGAATTGGCTCTAAATTGCTAGATTGGAAACATTATCGTAAAAAAAATAATGAGGAACAAGGGCTACTTTATTTAATATTCTGAATCATAACATAATCATAGTTTTTTACGACTTTCAAAACAGTCTCTTTCACACATACTCTGGTTTGAACAACCTAGCCAGTAGTATTTCCATTTGGCATCAAAGAAGATTGAGTTACAAAGAAATTTGAATTGATTTAGAATTTTGTCACTGATACTCACAGATACTGGGCCTAGATCTCAAATTTTTAAAATTCTTGCTTTGTTTTTCTTTATACTAAATTACTGTGCTGCTTATAAAGGCAGTTGAAATGAGTATTTTTTGCCTATAATTGAAGCAATTGTATGTGTTGTAAGTTTAAAGTCCTAAGTCAGAGTATATTAATATGGCAGGTTATTCCCATTTTCAGCTAATGTAGGTGATGGACACAGGAACATTATCCAGGGTGTGGTGCCATGGCACTCAGTGTTTAAGGTATTATTGCATTAATGGAAAGTTTGTTTTGAGTAGAATTCTGTAGATACTGATTTTCTCCATATATTTATATTTCAATACAGGATGACATTTTGATCAACAAGCCAACAAAGAAATACCTAGAATTATATGACAGGGACCTGAAAAATTTTCGGATCTCTAAAGCCCTGGACAGAGTCCTTGAGGTGAGCAAAGAGCATATTTTAAAGAATCAATTAGTGTTTGCTTTATTCATTGCCATTACTTGGGATTGTAAGGATAAAAAAACTTGTAATTTAATACAACACATTGGTTTGTGTCTTTGTGTGTGTACTGTTTTTTACTTATGTTGACTGGAAAAATTTTTCTAGCCTAGCTGTATAATAAAGACCCCTGAGGTTACAGTTTCCATCATAAAGGAGCTCAGTCGAAGAGGGGTCCTTGCAAATGCCCTTGCAGGTCGGGATGAAAAGGAAATCAGCCGTGTACTTAATTTTTTAATAAGGTATGTTTCATGTTTCTGTTTACCTATATTTTACATCTTAAACTTGAATCATTCTTTATCACCCAGAGAGACATTTAGTTGAATTTTTGTCAAGAACTGGTAGAATAATAAGTTTGCAGTTTTCACTAAACAGGGTTTTTATTTTGTAGGAATCTGTCTCAGCCAAGATTTGCACCTGTTTTGATCAATGCTGCTGAAATAATCATTGGTAAGTACTGTTAACACTAGAAAAATGAATGTGTCTGCAAAAGTAGAGGTGTCAGGGTTGGGGCTGTAGCTCCAGGCAGAGCACCTGTCTAGCATGTGCAAACCTCTGGGCTTAACTCCCAGCACACCAAAAAATGTAGAGGGGACGAATAATAAAATCAAATTTTGAAATCTAGTCTATCGAAGTATCTTTTTCTTTTAAATCAGTTACTCAGCAATGATTTTCATGAAGGAAATAGCATTAAGAATAAATCAGAGGCTGGAGAAATGACACAGCAGTTGAAGCCTAGCAAGCACAAGTCCCCCAAGTTCAATTTCCCAGCACCATGTAAAGCCGGGAATGATGGCTCATGCCTGTAATCCCAGCTCCAGGAGGCAGAGGCAGGAGGATTGCTGTGAATCCAAGGCCAGCCTGGGCTACATAGTGGGTTCAGGATCAGCCTGGGTTATAGAGCAAGACCCTGCCTCAAAAAAAAAAAAAAAAAAACAGAAACCAATGCAGTTTAAAATGGAGTAAAATGTTTACAGTGTCATAAGTTCGATTGATAGGGCTAAGATCATTACAGTAAACAGAAATTTTTCTAAATATCTGTAATGATCATGACTGATGTTTAATGGAAAAATGAAAATAAGTCAGACACTTGTTTCTATAATTTTCTTTTTGAAATTTTTGAAATGCACTTACGTAGATTATCTTTCTGTAATTATAGATTAAATACAGATTTTAATGTCATTTAATATCAGATATATTTAGTATTTTGCTGTTGTTTCATTTGCTTTTTGCTTATGGTATGGAAAGATGTTTTTGGTTATCATATTTTCTCTCTCTTTTTAGATATATATCTGCCTGTGATCGGTCAGTCACCTGTAGTTGATAAGAAGTTTATAGTACTTCAAGGACTTGTAGAAAAAGAGATTGATTACCAGAGAGAACTCCTTGAAACCTTAGGGATGATGGACATGCTTTTTGCTACCATGACAGGGAAAGATAGCACTTCTACGTTGGAACATATACCTGCTGAATTTCAAGAGACTAAGAAAATAGAATCATAGTGTTTGCTCAATAAGACATATAAGAACTCCTAACTTAGAATAGATTTGTCTATATTAATTATTCAAAAGACTATTTACAGAAGCAATTTAATGGAAGAGACTAGAATAACTATGATTGGAAAATAAGTCCTGTTTTAAGACATGGTTTTCCATGTAACAATTATTTTATGGTATCTTCAGGTGGAAGATCTCACTTGTCTTGGTTACAGTGTCTGTCTACCTTGGATGAGGTGATGTTGATTCTAATCCAGCAAAGTTCTCTCTAATCAGCTGGGTAGGCATCAGCTGGAGGTGCAGATATGAACTCTCTCTGGAAATGGCTCCAGTTGTAAGTCCTACCAGAACAACAAGCCTTGTTTCGGCTTTCTGTTTATTTTATTACTACTTCAAAAACAGCAACAAAAACATGGCAGCAACAACAGAACTCTTCGGTGAGCACTCTTGAGATTTCCAGGTGCCACTCAGTGTGCTGTTCCTCTTCTTGGTGTTGCTCATGGCTGGTTTGGACCACACGCTCTGCTTCAGCTGCGTGGGGACTGGGTCTGTTCTGAGTGTGGCAGATCAGCTGGTCAGTTCTGGACAGTTGTACTAGACAAGTATTTGGAGTATGGTAAGACAGATTGGGTGCCTTTCTATTTCTTTGCTCCTACCGACCCTCCTTATGGCATAGTCTTTAGATAGGCCTTATTGAACCACTTTTTCCCCCTTCCCTTTAATATGCAGATTCTGCCAAGTTTTCACTGTGTTTCAGTTCAGGAGAATGATAAAATATATCATTGGTCTTCTAATGCCCTTGCAGCCTAATATGCTTATGCCTGAAGCTTATCCTGTAGCTACCAAGTGCTCTGAAGACTGATTCATACTTAATATGTTTCTTCTCCATTCTTTCTTTACAATCATGTTCTAACCCAATCCAGAGCAGCTTGCTTTGAAAAAGATTTGCTTTTTGTTTGTTTGTTTGTTTGTTTTGAGACAGGGTCTCATTCTGTAGACCAGGGGCTGGGTCAGAGATCACTGTGTAGCCCAGACTGGACTTGAACTCACAGGAATCCTCCTTCCTCAGTGTCCCCACCCCCCCTCACCCCCAGGGCTGGGACTACAGGCATGCGCCACCACACCCGGTTTATATGCTGGAGAATTGAGCTTGAGTACTTAGCATTTGCTAGGCAAGCGCTTTAACCACTGAGCTGTTCCTCCATCCCCGAAAAATACATGTTTTTCAAAGTTCACTGTAGATCAAATTTTTATAAAGATTATTATATTCGTCTTATTCATATTGGTCCTCTGAGAGGTATCTATTTCTTATGAGTTGTCAGTGGCTTGTGGCTCTAGCACACTAATTTCACAGTCTCTACCTCTCCTACCTTCCCCTGATCCCACCTCACCTCTGTACAAATGTGTATAGCAGTAATATGCTGAGTTAGAGGAATACTTAGAAAATTTCATGAGACTCTCCTCTCCTGTTTCCAGTTCTGTAAATCCAAGTTTTGTTAAAGCAGGAACAGTGGGTAATTCCATGTTCCAGTGAGGGCATATGGTCAAGATAGGGTAAAATTTCCTTTGATGAATTGATAGAAGAAGTTGTTCAGTACAAGTGGTATATTTCTCTGAGTAATTATGATTAGCCACGGTCAGAACTCTGTTTTAAAGTTCTGACAGATTAATTTATTTAAACAATTTCTATTTAAAATTTGTTTTAAAATTAACTGTAAGTATGCTGATTTGCATACTAATAAAAATTAAAAGTTGAAATTTTAGCCAGAACTGTAGCTGCCATCAGTTTTGTCACAAGAACTTCTCCTGTGTTGTCCCGCTTGATTCTCACCCCAGCCATCCAAGATTGGAGTTGCTCTTTAGCACTGAATGAATTAAAGTTGTGAAATTCCCCGAAGTCCCAACCTGGAGCACTCCCTCGTTCCAGCACTGGGCTGCCTGCTCTGAACGAAAACTGCTCATTACCTTTAATGAAGCTTCACTGAATGCCACAGTCTTTAAATGAAGAAGGTAATGATTAAAAGTTTTTCAAAAAATTTGAAAACAGTTCCCAAAGCCATGAGTATCTTTGTTTTTTTGTAATTATTGAGACTAATATTTATTATTTGAAGTATTTTAACATAATTGGCATATTAAAATATGTGACATTAGCCTTAAGCTTCTTACGTAAAGTGCCTAATAGATTTTTAGACTTGTGATTTTTAGTTGGAAGGTATTTAAAAATGTTATTAAGCCTGCAAAAATACTGATTGAGAAAACTTAGAAAATCAAGGCATATGATTTATGCTTATAAGAGTTAAGCACTTGGGAAGGTTTTGCTTTTGGGTCAAGCATTTAAAGTGCTGTATAAAAGGGAATCAGACTTCTTAAATGTAAATGCTATCAAATTGGTTAAATTGTTTAATTTGAATAGTAAATGGGACTGTTAGAAAAATTTACTTTGTTCAGTTTCTGTGGGTTCCACCAAATATTAAAGGCTCTCTTGAAAGTAATCAATGAAATTAGTCATTTTCTTTTCTTTTTTTGAGATAGGATCTCAGTCTTGATCTGTAGTCCAGCAGACAGTTCCTGAACTCAGTATGTAGCCCAGGCTGGCTTTGGATCCACAGAAATTCTCCTGTTTCAGCTTCCCAGGTGCTGATGCTGATGGGTGTGTGCCACCACCCTGGTTTATGTGGTGCTGGGGAGTTAAACTCTGGGCCTAGCACTTGCTAGGCAAGTGCTTTAGAAGCTGTGTTATTTTCTAGATCCTGTAGTCTAGTTCTAAATAGAATATTTCTAAGGAATACTTTAAAAAGACTTATGGAAAGTTTTAAGTACTTTAACATTAATTGTAAATAGTCTTGTCTGTGAATAAAACACTGTTGTGGACACTGAAAACATTTGCTGATAAGTAGATAGTTGGATTCTTGTTCCCTTGGTTATATATGTATATGTATATATATATATATATATATATATATATATATATATATATATATATATATATAGTATGTACATATATATACAGACACACACACACACACACACACAAACACACACATACACACGCACGCACACACCTTTTTATTTTTGTTTTGAGATGGAGTCTTGCTCTGTAGTCCAGGTGGTTCCTGAACTCACTGTGGAGCCCAGGTTAACTTTGGACTTAGGGCAATCCTCCTGCCTCAGCCTCCTGAGTGCTGGGATTACTGGCGTGCGCCACCGTGCCCAGCTTATGTGGTGCTGGGGAATTGAACTCCAGTACTTAGTGCTTGACTTAATGCTTGCTAGGCAAGTTTAACCACTGAGCTATTCCTCTAGTCCCCTTGGTTTTAATTAACCTGACAAGAAATGATACATTTGTCTCAGGCTTTCTCAAAACCAGGATTTGTAATTGGATGGTAAGATTCTTCTTCAGAGAATGTGGGAGACTGGGAATGCTATTTGGGTTTTCAGCAGAAGAGACTAGTGTCTAAAGAATGAAGCCTGTGTGCAGAGACATTAAGGGTCGTCCTGCCCCAGTAGATCAGACAGGAGGAGGGAGAAACCACCCGAGTCCCTGGTGGCTGTTTCTCTCATTCTACCTTCTCTGCCTCTGACCCCAAGGGTTCATGATGTTCTTTGGAGTCTCCCAGTTAATTGCTTTAGCTTGGGTGAATGTGAGTGGGTTTCTTTATTTACAACCAAATGTAATCCTGGTACACAGTGAGACGTGTTATAGCATTGAACATCATTAGACAATAATCCCAGCTGTCCTGGAACTAAAGTTCTACTTGGAGCTGTTCAGGAAACAGCAGTAGGTGTGGGGCTAAATGTTGTGAACCATGAAGTAGTGGGGGAAGGGGGTGGGTGGAAGGATTAGGGATGATCGGTGGGTTGCAGAGTGGGGAAGGCGGCCTTATGGAGAGGAGAGTTGAGTAGAGCTCTTTAGGAAGTGCAGGGTCTTCATTTTTGGCCAAGTCCAAGGACTCTGAGGTGGTAGCATGCCTGAGAAGTTAAGGATGGCAAGGTGGCCAGCTTAGCTAGTGTGGACAGAGGGAATGGAAGGAGTAAGATAAATTCACGAAAATGGAGTGAAAATGAGATGGTGTAATTAGATACTTTCTGGAGCAGCAGCCCGGGACACAGTGGACACTCCCGGGTGTAGGGGGAATGGTTTGAAAACAGGATCAAGGACTAACCACTGTGCTTGGTGCAATTTATGTGGTGGGAGAACATTAGCATGTGAGGAACCTGTGAAAGAAGTGAACGTCCTTGGGTGAGGACCAAGCTTCAGTTAGTTCAGGGACCTGAGAATGTTCAGAAAAGAGGTTGAGAATGTACGCAGTACTACTACTGACCCTGAGACCTGAAGAACAGGGGCCAAAGGGCTTTAGCTGTTGGAGCAGGGTGGCAGTGACACCAAGTGGAGGACGTATGCCGTCTGAAGATGAGGCACGGTCCCGGGATCCTGGCTTCTGATGGGAGCAGTGGGTGTGGAGAGTGCTAGAGGACATTGTGACATTGCAGTCACTGGTCTGATCATCCAGTAAATTCACTCGAAGTGACCCAGTTGGTGTGTGATAAACCAGGATTCAGATCCGCGCGATTAGGCTTCCCAACCTAGGCATGTGGTAGTAGGTGAGACTGCCTCAGCCTTGTGCCTTCCTCCTCATACCCAGGAGTCTCCACTCTGTCCCCAGCTGCTGCTCCTGCCCCATGGCCACTCTTAGTGGTGCTAATACTCACTGATACATCCTTCTTCCCAGCTGTCCCCAGCATGGCTGACTTTTATCCTCCCTGATATGGCCAGTATTGCCTTCAGAAACACATGTGATCTAAACACTCTTTAGATAGTTTATCACAGAGTTAGGGAGACTTACAGTTGAGTGTCATAATGGAGGTGACAAGACAACCAAACCCCCTTTCTTCCCTTCCCTTTTGCCCAGGCACCTTCCACATGGAAGCTGTTAGGTTTGGGGTAGTGATGGTGGTTTCCTCAATTGGAAATGTATTCTTTAAAGACTTTGATACTAGTTCTGAGCTTTTCTCTGCTTCTCTTTCTACAGATATTTCTTCCTCAACTGTGTTTACTTCTGTTCATGTTCTTCTCAGCTTCCATTCATAGTTCAGTACTCAGCTTCTCATTCACCCGTGCAGACCTTCGAGAGCCCGGGCATGGAGATGCCTGCTGAGGCATGTCACTGATAAATTTTTGCTGCTTAACTTGGCACAGTATTCATTTTTTGAGCTATCTCAAATGAGCTTTTCTAGAATTACTTTCTACTTAAGCCCAGTTTGTTTTCAAACTCTAACCTGTGCTGTCCAGTTCATTACTAACCACATATACCTATTTATACTTAAACAAATGGCCAGTAAATACATGAAAAAATGTTCAACATTCTTAGCCATTGGAGAAATGCAAATCAAAACACCACTAAGATATCATCTAATCCCAGAGAGAACGGCATATATGAAGAACTCAAACAGCAATCAGTTCTGGCAAGGCCGTTGGGGGGGAAAAGGGACCCTTTTACACTGTTGGGAATATAAACTGGTACAACCACTATGGAAAGCAGTATGGAAGTTCCTCAAAAGATTGTAAATAATATCCCTTTCAATCCAGTGATACCTCTTCTGGGAATTAAAGAGTTAAAAGTATCATATAACTGAGTGTCTTGGTTACTTTTTTCGTTGCTGTGACTCAATACCTGACACCCACAAATTTACGAAAGGAAAGGTGTATTTTAGCTCACAATTTCAGAAGGTCACAATCCATTCAGGGGTGACCGGCAGCAATCAAAGTACAGGACAGAGACAGGTGGAGGCAGCCTCTTAGGACATCACAAACAGGCAGGCAAGTTGAGACTAGTCCAAGTCCCAGTCCTAGTCCTAGCCCTCAAGGAAGGCAGGAAGCAGCTTTTATATCATTCCAGGTCTCATCCCAGTGATCAGCCCCTCTGGCATCCAGGCGTGGAAGGTGTGGCCACCACACACCGTTAATCCTAACTCACACGCCTTTATTCCTAACTTAACTGTAACCCCTGCAAACTAGACCCCAGTCCACCAACAGCACCTGGTTCCATAGATACTGAGGTAACATGTACAGCCATGTTCATAGCAGCACAACTAACAATAGCCAAAATGTGGAAGACACCAAAATACCCATGAACAGACTATGGATACATAAATGGTTGTATCTGTACTCAATGGAATACCACTCCTCTATAAAGACAGATAGGTTTGAGGCTTTTGTAGGTAAATGGATGCAACTTAAGACCATCATGCTCAGTGATGTGAGTCAAAAGTAGAAGATCAAATATTGAGTGATTTCTCTAATATGAGAAACCCAGATCACAATCAGAACTAAACGAGGGGAATAATGGGAACTAGTGGGAAGAGGAAAGGTGTAGGAGGGTTAAAAGGAAGAAGGGAAGGATTTGTAATTTTGCCGTGATATGTATGAACACAAAATACTCAAGATCAATGAAAATAGTATGTATTGCATATATACATATCAATAAAAAAGGAAAAATAATGAAAGCTAAAAATTCTGTTCCACAGTCACATTTACCACATTCTGAGAGCCCAACAGCTGCATGTCTTAGTGGATACCATGTTGGACAACATGGGGAAAGAACACTTTCGTCACCACAGAAGGTTCTGTTAGCGCTATACCTCTGGATCCTATTTAATCTTATTTAATTTAGGCCTGGGTTCCTGTCTTGGATTCGGTCGGAAGCACTCAATTGGCAGCCACTTGACCTGCCAACCCACAAAGCTGACCTCAGTCCTTTGTGACTGTATTAATAAGAGCTCTCCAGAAAAACAGAGTTAATGGGATGTATCTATTTTATATCTATGTATACCCACCTGTCATCTGTATTTATCTCTGTGTTGTTGAGAGGAAATTTATTAGGGGGATTGGTTCATGCACTTTTAGATACTTGAAAGTCCCTCAGTATGCTGTCTGTAAGTTGGAGTACCTGGAGAGCTGATTGTGGGTCTCAGTCCAAGGTCAAAGGACTCTGAACCAGGAAAGACAACCATGTCACTTTCAGTCTGCCAGCAAATGGAGAGCCTGGAGGCTGCTGGTCTTGGAGTCTGGAGACTAGAGGACCTGCCTGGAGTTCTGATGGCAGAAGAAAAGCTATCTCAGGTATCTCAGCTTTGTAAGAGAGGGAGGGCAAATTCACCTTTTTTTCAAACCTTTTGTTTTGGGGGAGGGGGCGCCAGGGGACTCAACTGATTGGATGGAGCCTACCTGTGTTGATGAGAATAAATTTTGCTTGGTCCATTGATCCAAATGCCAAGCACCTCAGGAACCCCTCCCAGACCTACTCAGAAATAATGCTTTCTCAGCTCTCTGGGTGTCTAGAATATGGCCCCAAAGTCCCCCATGTTTCTGAGATGACTGGATCACAGGTACTCCTCACTGGATCCATCCATTCATAAATTCTGTAGATGAATGTGCTGTTAAGTTGGAGGTGGAGCACTAGGGGGTGGGAACTGGAAGGGTGTGTTCTCATCCCCCGCGGTTCCATTTCTGTCTCTGCTTCCTGGCTGCCCTGGGCTGAGCAACTAAAAACCCAGCCTTGAATATGAGATCAGTTTGGTCATCTTTGCCCTGGCAGGACAAGCCATTGGAAGAGAGATTAAAGTGAAAATCTTGAGGCTTTCCCTAAGAGTAAAAGTTCCCTTAAGTTCCCTCCCCTGAGTTCCAGGGAGGTTGTGTGGAAAGAAAAGTTCTAGTGGCATCCAGGGAGGGAGGGAAACAAGTTAGCAGCCTGTGCCCATAGGAGAGATTATGTCAATTTGAGGCAAGTAGGAACCATGCCTCAATTGGGCAATTAGAAACCAGGCTGGATTTGAGTGTGAGTGATTTGTGGGCCAGCAAGTGAGGGAAGAACAGCCACCTGGATGTGGGAGGCCCAACTGGGAATTCAAACTGTATAAAAGGAAGGAAGAAGAAAGATTATTACAGCTTTTTCCTGTGGGGAGATTCTCGACTTGATGGAGTTTGGCTTCCTGTTTGTGATGTTGTGAGGAGCTGCCTCCACCTTTGCCTCTGCCATGTACTTCCACTGCTGCTGGCCGCCCCTGAGGGGACCACTGTGACCTTCTGAAACTGAGCGCTAAAATAAACCTTTCCTCCCCTGAATTTGTGGACGACGGGTATTGAGTCACAGCAATGAAAAAGTAAGACGCAGCCCATGTTCTCAGTGCTAGTGCTGTGTCAGTCACAGAAATGAATTTTGCAAAAGAGAAAAGACATGAAAAAGAGATCTGAGGGTGAGATCCAGCTCGAGATGCCTAAAGGTCACCTGTTGGACACCTGTGCAGGCTCAGGAGAAGAGTTGGTGATTCCAACAAAAGCGACCTTCAAGTCCTGGGGAAGTAATAACATAGACAACTGTTCTCATCGTGGCCACACGTCAGAGGTGTTACTGATATCAGCAGAACGGGCAGCAGGAGACGAAGAACATTTTGCTCAGGTGTGTGACCTCCAAAATCAGTGATTTTTAAAGTTAACCAAAAGTAAACTAAAAGCAAGTGAAGCTAGAGGATTTATTCAGGTTCTCTGTGTTTCAAAATCTCAGCACACCAAGTTCTTTCTTTCTCTCTAACTCCTGTAGTGCGTAGCCCCCAGCCTTCATTCCTATTTGGTCTATTTCCCAAGAATCACCAACAAGGTGCATGAACTTTGGCCAAAGTAAGTTACTCATTTGAAACTTATTGGATTTTAAAAATCTTAACTAACAAGACAGTTTTGAATAGACAAGATATGGACAGGGCATCATATTCCAATTCGCATTCCTTTCCCTACCCACCTGATTACCCTCTCCAGATGCATTTATGGGTATACGGTTAGATGTCAAATATTTATATACCTATAGAAATTTTATAACGCTCACATTGCTGTAATTTTTAAAATAATAGGTCATTGCTACAGTTCCATATAAGTACATAAAACTGCCTCTACTAAATACACACATGGAAAGAATTTTCCAGTGCTACATGAAGAAAAAAAAATCTGTTTCTTCTAGATCTCAGCCAATTTTCTTCTAAGGTAAGGACTTGTATTAAGTTTTTTTTTTTCCCAGAAAAACAGAGCCAATGGGATATATATTGTTTCATGATTGGCCATCTGCAATGTGGAGTAATAAGAGAGCTGGGAAGGTGACTCAGTCTGATTCTAAAGGTCTGAGGATTGGGGTGGAGGGCTGTGAACCCGAGTCCCAGAATCTGAAGTCCTGAGAACCAGGAGCTGCGATGTCCAAGGACAGGAGAAGATGTATGTATGTCACAGCTCAAAAAGAGAGTGACTTTGCCATTCCTCTGCTTGTAGGTGCTTTGCAGGTCCTCAACAGAGGGAATGATGCTGCCCACACTGGTGAGGGCAAATTTTCCACTAGATCTACTAGTTCCATTGTTAATCTCTGCTGGGAACCCTCACAGACACAAATGTTTTATCAGGTGTCTGGGCATCTTTTGGCCCAGTCAAACTAACACAGAGTTAATCATCACAGAATTACCACTGGTTCCTTATGTGTCTGTAATAGTCAAGATTCAATTCAGGAAAAAAGAATTATTCTAGGAAGCTAAAGCAGATCAGGACTTACACTGGGTAACTAGGCCCTTGTGGGATCATTAGCAGGGATGGAAGTGGAGGGAAGCCTGCCATGGAGCCGCTGATCAGGAGCAAGCTCTGAGAGCACAAAGCAGCTATTGCTGCTGCTGGGAGGCTGGAATGAGCCCTGGGGTGCCAGGTCACTTCTCCACAGTCACCTACTGATTCTCCTCTGGTGATCTTCTGCTTGACAATAACAAGACGGAAATTGGACTTCCTCTCGACCTTGCCTTTCCAGTGATGGGAGTATGTGAAATTGGAGGAACTCGATTTTGTATGTAGAACATTGTCTGCAAAAGCGTTCTGGAAATGTGGGTTTTAGCTTTTAGCTCTGTAGTCCTGAAGGCATCCAACAAAGAAGGTGGACAAGGAGGCAAGGTAACTGATGCAGAGTGGGCATCCGACCTGAAACATCTCCCCAAAGTCTCATGTCTTGGAAGCTGACTGGATCCTGCGGGTGTCATACGCATCCGTGGAATCATCCCCATTGATGAATGTGCCCCTACGAGGTGGGGCCTAGTTGACCCAGGTGGGCTTCTGGGCTCATGACCTGGAAGAGCAAGTTCTTGTCCCTAGCTCTTCCCTTCTCTCTTTGCTTCCTGGCTGCCCTGGGATGCGCAGCTTTCTCCCCAGACCCTTCTGCGGAGCTGCTTCCATCCCGGCACCGTCCAACTTGGCACTGAACTCACTGTACGCTGGCCCAAATCAGTCTCCTCCTCTGCGTTGTGGGTATTGGGCATTTTGTCCTAGTGACAGAAAAGCAACTGTGATAGGAGCCAGATGACACAATGGTCTCTCAGACACTCCACACATCTTCAAGTTTAGGTGTAGGCATAAGCTCGCTCTAAACAAAGGGGCACACACCATTTTGCTGGTGTGCATTTCTGTTTTCCACTTACATACAGTATGTTAGAGATCACTGTGTGAATACACACAAAAGAATGAAGAGGGACTGGAGAAATGGCTCAGCAGTTAAAGCACTTGCCTAGCAAGCACTGTGTCAAAAGCTCTAGGTACCTGAGTTCAATTCCTCAGCACCACATAAGCCGGGTGGGGTGGCACATGCCTGTAATACCAGCACTCTGGAGGCTGAGGCAGGAGGATTGCTGTAAGTCCAAGGCCAGCCTGGACTTCATAGTGAGTTCAGGACCAGGCTAGGCTACAGAGTGAGACCCTGTCTCAGGAAAAAAAAAAAGAACGAAGAGTCAGCTGCATGCTTGATTTTACTGCCTTCCTATTTATCACCATATTGATGTATCATACTCAGTTTAACCGAGCTCCATCTAGGTGGTTTTCAGCTACACACAACTGTGTACTGAGTGAGGTGGGATTTTTTCATTCCTGTTTTTGCTTTAGGACCAGAGATTGAGCACAGGGCCTTCACACTAAGCAGGTTTCTATTACTGAAGATGAGCTAGAATCTCACCGATCTGTTTAATTGCCTTGGCTGAGCTCAAACTTGGGATTCTTCTGCCACAGCCTCTCAGAGTTCCGGGACCTCAAGCCTGCTCCACCGAGGTGTGCACACCCTGCAGGACAAACCAACATGGATTACTTTGATCCTGGGCAGCGGGACTTTGTTCTTCCAAAGCCCTTATGTGCCACTTTCTTGGCTTGGACGCTCATCCTCATCTGAAGAAGTGCCGTCCACCCTAAAGACTCTTCTTGACCAACACAGTGATTGATAGTCCACAGAGAATTTGTGATGGCAAGGGATGTTATTATTCCAATTCTGCATGAGAATGGCAATGGTGAGACGTAAAAAGTCTGGTGACTTGGGGCAAGTCACACATTTGGTTAGCGGCAGATGTGGATTTAAACTCGGGCCATAGCTCCAACAGCATGCCTTCTCAGTCAGCACAGATAACATCTTATGTTCCACAAATGCAGACTGTGTCCTTACACACTTTGGTCTCCTGGACTTCATGCACAGTACATAGCTGGTGCTTAGTGAAAATGTGTGAATGAATGAATAAATGAATGTCTTCTGGTTGGATCCGGATTTCCAGTTTACCTGCAAAACAGTGTAATGGTTGTGTGCGAGATAAAATATATATATTCAATTTTGTTGAGAGACACAACTCAAGCAAAAATTTCAGGAAGCTGCTTACTGAGAATTTTGATCACGTGAAATTGAAGCCATGTATTAGAACAGCTCACCTCTGGTCGTGCATGTTGGTGCGTGCCTGTAATCTTAGCAACGTAAGAGGATTGAAAGTGTGAGTAGTCCAGCCTGGGGCAGCTTGGTGACTTACTTTTAGACTCTTTCTCAAAAAAAAAAAAAAAAAAAAGGTAGAGGTAGGAGCTGGGAAGTAGTCTGAGTACCAAAACAAAAACTCAGCTCCTCATTAGCCCACAAGATGGCAGTATTAGTTTGAAAACCACAGGAAGCCCGTCTTTCCCGTGCCCTTTGAATTAAATAGGTGATCCAAAGAGTAATGAGAGTTCTCTCACAAAAAACCCCGGGATATTTGCTTACTGCTATGTTGACTAAGCAGATTCAAAGGACATTTACAGTGATTAGCAGATGATAACAAGAAATATAGAAATAAATTTAACCAAAGCTCTACTTACATTAAGGGTAAACGGTTCAACCGTATTGACTCATGAAACAAATACGAGGTATATATCCTCTTGAGAAAGTCCTGGCTGCTGGGGCATCAGCTTCCACATCTGCCCATTGGTGCAAACACCCCCTTGAACTCACTATGGAGCCAGGCTCGTCTTGGATTCGTGGTAATCCTCCTATCTCAGCCTCCAGGTGTGCACCATCATGCCCAGCTTATGTGGTGGGGAATTGAACTCACGTACTTAGCACTTGTTTTAGTGCTTGCTAGGTGAGTGCTTTAACTGCTTGAGCCATTCCTCCAGCCCTCCTTGTAGGATTGTTGTGAGAATCAACGCAGTGATAATGAAGAGTCTCTTATCTGCTTTACTGTGTTTTTCAAATGTGATTTCAGAAAGTCTGCCTACCCTGCCATGATCAGCTTTCTCCTAGTTTTCCTGTTCACAAAAGTCATTTAGATCACTTAGGTTAGAGTTAAGTTGAGGCTTTATTGTCACGTATCATTGCAAAGAATGTTTTCTAAATAAGTGAATTTTTGCATAAAATAATAGGTATAGGCATGAGAGAACAGGTCATTTTAGGAAGCTCTAGGGCTCTATTTAGAGCTATTGTCCCAAGTGTTGGCAACAGAATGGGGGTGTATGTGTCAAGATGGCAGCCAAGTAACAGAGCTGCACAATGTTTCCTCATTGGACCCACTTAAACAATTGAGAATTTAGTTTAAAAAAAACCGACTGTTCAATGCAGCGAGGACAGGGAGGAGCACCCCAACAACTGAAAGGAGGTCAGCATAAGATCAGAAATCCTGAAGGAACTTTGCAAGTGGAGGAAAAAACAGCAGCCTAGGAAGATGACTTGAATATTGTGAGGACAGGATTTTAGATCTTCAAGACAAGGCTGAGGAAATAGATGCTATCATTAGGCACGACTGTAAAATTAGAAATGAGCAAGGTAGCCGGATATAACAGCTGATGGATGATTCAAAGAGAACCAATCTCAGAATTATGAGTGTGGGAGGAAGAGCAGAAGACAGTGCTGAAGGTATAAAGAATTTATTCACTGAAATAGCACAAGAAAATTTTTTTAATTAGAAAAAGAAATTAATTTTCAGGTACGAGAAGGTTATAGAACACAACTTCAACCAGCAGTGATACTCAATATGTCATATCATAATCAAAACCTCAGAAATACAACATAAAGAAAGAATATTAAAAGCAGGAAGAAAAAAATAGACATTATTCTACCAAGGCAAACCCATTTGAATTACTACAGATTTTTCAATACAAACTTTAAAGGCTCAGAGAACCTAGAGCAAGATCTTTCAAGCTTTAAAAGACAGCAAGTGTCAACCCAGGTTGTTATATCCAGCAAAATTATCCCTGAAAATTGAAGGAGAACTAAAAAATTGTCATGACCAAGAATCCCTAAAGAAATTGCGACCACTAGCCTAGCACTGCAGAAAATACTTAAGGAATCTGTGAGAGAGACAGAGAGACTAGCAGCACCAAAGTACATGGAGGAAAGGAAGCACCTTAAGAGAAAGTGTAACAAAAAAGATAGATATTTGAATCATTTGATAGATATCCTTCTAAAACAGTACCAACTGTCTCATAAAATCTGTGAATCTTCCCACATAATTATTATTTTTAATAGTATATAAGTTTGGTAAACGTAATTATATTCAACATAGGGAATTACTATAAAATCTTTAAAAAATGTACACATGAAGTTAGGGGTGGAATGGTAGGTAAAGTGATAAGCCAAATCTGGCAAAATGTTAATAATTAGTGAAATGTGAGTAAATAATTTATGAAAGTTAAAAAATCTGAAATACCTAGGCATGCCACTCTATCTAGAGTTGTAAGTGTAGTATAATTATGTGATATAGACTTAAGTTCACTTAATGTAGCATGTCTTTTGAGTGTACAAACATTTACCTTTCAGTACTCAGCTAAGGAATATGAAATTTAACTTCTTTTCTTTATCACATTTTCAAGCCTTATGAAATTCGTCAAACTAGTTCTTTTCTTATATGGACTGGTGAGTGAGGCCAAGTTAAACGAAGATATAGCAAGATACAGAAAAAAAGAACTTTTGGCAAATCACCCCAATAAAAGGCCCTGCTGGACCCAGAGAAGAGGCATCAAGATATGGCCCCTGCAGCCCATTCAGGGTTGGGAAAATGAGCTCTTAAGTGGTGATTTAAGTGGTCAGGTGAGACAGATGCAGAAGATTAAATATGTTAAATATTGCATGGTTTCTCTGAGTTGGGAAACCCAGAACACAGACATTCTATAGAACCAAATGAGTGGGAGTTACGGGGGGGGGGAGAGGGGAAGGGATCATAATATTGATGTGATATATATATATATATATATATATATATGTGTGTGTGTGTGTGTGTGTGTGTGTGTGTGTGTGTGTGTGTGCAGAAAATACTCAAGTTCATTGTAAACATTATGTATTGCATATATATATTAATAAAATGGTAAAAAATTAATGGTGAGATGTAACTGATTTGAGACTGAGTATAAAAATTTCAAAAATAAATGGTATGACTTAGAGTAAGAAATAAGAGAGAACTACTTGTTTAAGAAAGAAAGTTGTTAATAGAGAACAATTTTAAATAGTATGGTTCTTTTTTTTTTTTTTTCTGAGACAGGACTTGCTCTGTAGTTCAGGCTGGTCCTGAACTTACTGTGGAACCCAGGCTGGCCTCAAACTCATAGCAATCTTCCTGCCTCAGCCTCCCAAGTGCTGGGATTACAGGCATGTGACAACAGGCCTGGTTTATGTGGTGCTGGTGAATCAGAAGTCAGGGCCTTGCACATATTAGGCAAATGCTTTAGCTGCTGAGCTACGCCTCCCACCCTGGCATTGCTCAGATCTTACACATTTAGTAATGCAGACTTTTTTTTTATTCAAATCAACTATATTGGCTGGGACTGCACAATAAGTTTATTGACCAAAAGTTTAAAAATATAAACTATATTAGTAGTTGTTGAGAGTTTTCCATGGACAGGACCACAAGGCATTGCATCATACAAGAGATGTCTTTTGGACAAAGCAATCCAAATTTTTTTTAACTGCTTTTAAGCAATTCCTTCCTAGAAAACATATGAAAGCAGTGGGAAGATTTTTTTTTTCTTTTCCTGTTGCCCATTTAGGAGAAAAGGTTTTGTGGCTCATCTGCGTAACCCATCTCTGCCTTCCCATGGAAACATCTGTGTTATAACAAACACTTGAGAAACAACAAAAGAGACAATTCTCAGTGAAAGTTATTGCAACAGCATGTATAAATTTCCTCATTATATAGTTTCCAAGAGAAGACTTTAAGTTTACTTACACCATTTTGTACTGTAAAACCACTACCGAGAAACATAAACACAATCCAGTGGTTTTATTTGCTTACAAGAACATTACAAGTTCACTAAGCTGAAAGTCAGCAGTAACTAATGACAGGTGTGGTCAGTATTCTGTTGTGAAGATGTACCTACTGTACCTTCGGCTGAGAGGCATTCGGGATGCTTCTGGGTTTGGAGAATAAAACTGTTATAAACGTTGTGTGTGTGTGTGTGTGTGTGTGTGTGTGTGTGTGTGTGTGTGTGTGTGTGTGTGTAAGTTTTCAACACATTTGGTTCAATGCCAAGGAGCACGGGCACTGGGTCATACGGTGAAAGTCTGTGTAGTTCGGTTTTTCACAGCGGCTGCACCGTTTTGCATTCCTATCCGCAATAAGTGAGTTTCTGTTTTTTATGGCTGAATTTGAAGTGTTCTTTGTATATCTTGGCTGCCAGTCCTTCGTCAGGTGTGTGTTTTGGATAGATTTTTTCTCCCAGGCTGAGGCTTGCTTTTTCATTTCCCTAACAATATCTTTCACAGAGCAGAAACTCTCATTTCAATGAAGTCGGGTTTATCAACATTTTCTAAGGATTGTATTTTTGGTTTATATCTAAAAGGTCATTGCTAAATTCAAAATCACCTAGACTGTTTCCTACCTAGAAAGGAAGTGATTTTTTTTTTTTTCTTTTGAGCCACTCTCACTCTGTAGCACAGGCTGCTCCTGAACTCACTATGGAGCCCAGGCTGGCTTGGAATCCCGCCTCAGCCTCCCAAGTGCTGGGATTACAGGCGCGCGCCACCACGCACGGTTTATGTGGTGCTGGGGAATCGAACTCAGGTACTTTGACTTGGAGCTTGCCCACAAGCGCTTTAACTGCTGAGCCATTCCTCCAGCCCTCAGACATATAAACTTTAAAGTAAATTTCAGTATTCACAAAATGGAGTTTTAACCAAGATCATATTGTGGTTTGGATCTGGAATGTCTCCCAAAAGTCTCATGTATTTGAATGTTATAGATTGTCTATGGAACCATGTGCTGTTGGGAGATTGGAGCCGAGTCTGGAGGGGTGGACTACAGGTGTGTAGTGGGGGCTTACCCCGCCTTCCACACCTGGATCCAGGAGGGGCTGATCACTGGGAGGAGACCTGGAAGGATACATAAGCGGCTTCCTGTCTTCCTTGGAGGACTAGTCTCAACTTGCCTTGACTTGGCTTCCTGTTTGCGATGTTGTGAGGAGCTGCCTCCACCTCTGCCTCTGCCATGTACTTCCACTGTTGCCGGCCGCCCCTGAATGGACTGTGACCTTCTGAAACTGTGAGCTAAAATAAACCTTTCCTCCCCTAAATTTGTGGATGTCAGGTATTGAGTCACAACAATGAAAAAGTACTAAGACAGATGGCCTTAAATTTATACATAAAACTGAAAAAAACTGACATTTTTACAATATTGAGTCTTTCTATATATGCAAACTCTCTTCATTTATTTAGATTTTCTTTCTTTCATCAGTCATCATATTCTTCATATAGGTATTATGCAAGCCTGGGAGGTTTATACATACGCATTTTATTTTTTGCTAATATAAATGGCAATATATTCTTAATTTTAAATTCTAGTTTCTTATTGTTACTATGTAAAGTAATATATATGCTAAACTTATAAACTTACGAACTGTAGCTATAATTGCTCATTAGTTCCACACATTTCTGTTGTTGTTGATTCTTTGGGATTTTCCTTTTTTTTTTTTTTTTTTTTTTTTTTGAGACAAGGCCTGGCTCTGTAGCCCAGGCTCGTGCTGAACTCACCATGTAGCCCAGGCTGGCCTTGGACTCATGGCAATCTTCTCGCCTCAGCCTCCCGAGTGCTGGGATTACAGGTGTGTGCTGCCACACCTGGTGTATGTGGTTCTGGGGAATTGAACTTAGGGCCTTGTGCTTGCTAGGCAAGTGCTTTAACCATTGTGCCATTCCTCTATTTCCTCTTTGGGATTTTTCTACTTAGACACTTGGATCAGCTGAAAACAGAGAACTTTTTTCTCCCTTCTCAATTTTTATGCTTTTTGCTTCCTTTTCCTTCCTTGCTGAATGCCCTAGGACTTCCAGTATGATGTTGACTATGAATGGTAAGAGTGGAATTTTTTGCCTTGTTCCTGATCTTACCAGGGAAAGATTATATATTGTCACCAAGTGAGATTTATCACAAGAAAGCAAAGATTCCAGTGTAGGGAAATCCAATTGCCCTTTCTATTGATCTTGTGATCTCAATGTTGTAAAATTTGCTTTTTACCTCTCACAGTTTTTAAATTAATCGTTTGGGATTTTCTATATACAAAAACATGTCATTTGGAAATAAATATAGTTTCACTTATTCTTTTCAGATGCCTTTAGTTCTCTGGCCTATAAGTTACTCTGGTTAGATCCAACCAATACACTATTAAATACAAATGACAGGAACAGACATTCTTGTCTTGTTCTTGACATGAGGGAGAAAACTTCTAGATTTTCACCATTGAGTATGATGTAAGCTATGTGTTTTTCATAGATGTTTGTCAGTGTGACTGTTAAACTTGAGACAATTAGGAAACACCCAGAGTAGCTCTTATAGGTGTGTGTGAGTGATATGTGGACCAGCAATGAGAAAAGGGAACCAAGTGGATGTGGGAGGTACAGCTGGGAACTGGAACTGGAAGAAGAAAGATTGTTACAGCTTTTTCCTCTGGGAAAGCTCTCGCCTTCCCAGTTGTCTGTGGACAGCGACTTGCTTGCTACAAACCTCAGGTCTTCATCACAGATTCGCTACAGTCTGACTTGTGCCTGTCTACCTATTGCCTATCTTCACTTGCCGATCTTCAGTCTCTGCTCTTCATCATTGTTCTTCAAACAACCAGGATCCTTAGCAGACTCTCCCTGGCTGTCCGGCAGCCCCAGACGGTGTTCTGCCTTGCCTCATGGCTGAGCAGCCATCAGACCCATCAGCAGTCTCACGGGCAGGCTGCCATCTTGGACTATATCTCTCCTCAGACATGTGAGCCCTCCAAATAGATCCCTTTTTCTTATAATTTCTGTCAATTCTGTCTCTTATGGAACCCAAACTAATACAGTCAGGTTGAGGAAATTTTCTTCTACTCCTAGTTGTACGATGAAAGGGTGTTGGATTCTTTCAAATGCCTTTTCTGCTTGTTAAGATGATCATGTGGTACTTGTCTTTTATTTTAGCAATATAGTATAATTACATTATTTGATCATTCTGTGGTGAACCAACCTTGAATTCCTTGGATAAATTCCTGTTGGTCATGGTGTCCAGTCTTTTGTACATGTTGCTGGATTTGTTTTGCCAGTATTTAGTTGAGGATTTTTTCACATATGCTCACAAAGGAGATGAATATATTCTTTTCTTGAAATTGTGTTTGTTGGCGTTTGGCATCTGGATAACACAGAGCTCATTGAATGAATTGGGAAGTATTCACTTCTGTGAGTCAGTTTTTGGTCATTTACTTCAACTTCATTTAGACTTCATTACAACATATTTCTCCAAGTTTGTAGGGTGAGGTTGCCTAGGCAGTGGGGATAGCTTCCCCCTAAGGTTTCTCACTGGTTATTTCAGGCAGTTTTAGGGAAGGATGGACAGTCCTGAGGTTTCCTGCCCTTTGGGTGCTGGCTTACCAATGTTGTCTTTGGTCTAGGAATACAAGGAGCAAGGTCATCACAAAGTCCAAGGCCTCCAAAATTGTAGAAATCTAGTTCCTCTGTCTTTTAAAATATTTTTTGGTGTAATGTTGTAGTCATTCTATATCCTCTGTTTTAGTTCAATATGGATTTTAATGGAAGGCTTAATACCTCTAAGTAAGTCAATATTCTCCCTACGGAAGACTCAAATTAGCACTTTAAAGCCAAGTGTGGTGGTGTAGACCCCAGCATATGCTAAAGCAGAGTACTGGAAGTCTGAGGCCAATCTGGGAAATTTAGTGAGTTAGAAAGACCATGTTTCATCATAAAAAATACAAAAGTCTAGAGATGTAACTCAGCAAAGGCCCTGGGTTCAAGCCCAGTACTGAAAAAAAAACCACTTTGAGTTTCTATCCTTTATATCCCACTATGTTTTTATGTTCCTATTGAAATAAAAGGTGACGTGGATTAGTTTGCAAGGTAACTTTGCCTTTCTCCATTGGCTCAGCCATTGTGTCAGTAATAAAAAGAATGAAAGATCTTTTGGCTTTGTGGGATGAAAATATCCTTAGAGGTGGAAACAAGTGTCTCAGAGCTGAGATATGGAGTAGAGCACAACAAATGCGTGTTCCAAGGTCTCGCTCCTTACAAACTTCACAATGCAATGCTTTCTGCAAAAGTGTAGGAGATGGATATTATTGCTATTTTGCAAGTGGAGGAATTAAAGGAGTTAGAAAGGAAACTCTGATTTGGACTTAGATTACCAAGCCTCTGATGCAGTTTTACTTAATGTTTTTTTTTTCTTGTTTTCCTGAAAAAATATCTACCATTGCCAAGGTCATTACATTTTTTGGTAAAGATACTTTCTTCTTTGCTGCAGAGGTTTTTTTCTTATTAGGTCATAATTCATTAAAAGATAAATTCATAAAATGATTCCAAAGAAAAGCACAGAAAGTTGGTTGTCCTTGTAAATAAGTCAGTTTTGTAGCATTGCTGTAAGCAAACCATGTTATCAATGAAAAGCTTTCTTAGAAAACAGCACATAGAAACAAAAAAGAAAACAGGACACAGAGGTTGACAGCCTGCAGAACATTAATTTTGTGTTCAGCCCAACAAATACAGATGCTTATATCAACAATTAAAATAGTGACATAAAGTGGGTCATCTCTGGATTTCTTTCTTAACAGTACAGGAGGTAAGAATATAGATATCCTGGATCCACCCTAGAGAAATAGGTGTGAGGGCGAAAGTCTGAGCAGTGACTCACTTAACCCGCAGCTGACATGAGCTGAATTGGTTGGAAGAGTAAGCTTCCAGGACAGTAGCATCCTCACAAACAGGGTGTGGCACATGGCAAAAGCAAGAGTTAACTGCTTGCATGTTGAATCTCTTGTTGTTCAGAGATAGGGTCTCCTAGGAACTTGTGATCCTCCTGTCTCAGCTTCCCGGAGTGCCTGGATTACAGGCCTGTGCCAGCAGGGCCTGGCTTGCGTGTTGAATCTTGAGTGGGCCAACATGAGACTTAGGAGTGACTGGGTCTGCCAAGAGAGGAGTGGCTTGCTCTTTCCAGTCTAAACAACAAGGTGAGTCTTTGGTCTCTTGAAAACTAGACAAAAATGCAATATGCAAGGACAAATGGCTTTAGAACTTAGAGTCTTAATTTTATTTTGAAGTCATTTGGACTTCCAGAACGATTCCAGGAATACTGAGGCTTTCACCAGTCTCTCTTGATGTTAATATGATCAAAACTGGAAAATCAACATTGGCCCAGAGCTAGTAACTCAGACTTAGCCGGTTTTACGAGTTCACCCCTGCCATGTCCTTTTCAGCTCTAGGATCCAATCCAGCATCCTCACCTACAGTACAAGACAGTTTCTCAGTCATTCCTCAGCATTCAGGACTCCGAGACTTTTGATGATTACTGCCCAATTACTTTGTGAAATGTCTCTTGATTTGGGTTTATATGATGCTGTCTCACAATTAGATGTGGGTTCTGTTTTGGGCATGAATGTCACACTAGTCATACAGTGTCCTCAGAATATCATTATCAGGGCCACACAGTGTCCTCTGTCTTTTCACTGGTGATGTTAAGGTCAACTACTTAGTTAAAGTATCTTCAGGCAGGTTTCTTTGCCATTAAGTCAACATTTTTCCCTCGGTCACTGAGAAATATTTGCATGAAAGTATGCAAATATACTGTTTATGATTACATGTTTGCCTACTGATTTTACCACTGGTGATCCTGCCTGCTGCAATTGTCACTGTGGAGTTCAAATGACGATTTTATCTTTCTCTGTCACTGAAATTCTTTGGTAAGGAGGAATTGTCCCTTTCCCTCCACTTATTCATGAGCATGGACTCGTGAATACTAACTTTATTTTAAGAGGCTTCATCCAGTCTTGTTCATTGGTTGCTCTAATTATTCAGCTTTGGACTGTAAGTGTTCTCTGACGACGTCTGCTCTTTCCACACCCTCCCTTGAGCTCCCTCATCCTTTTTCTGAGCACTTCCTCATTTGCTGGTATCACAAGATGTTCTTAGCTCATCTTGAATTTCCTGTGCTCTAGCCTTGAAGTCAAATAATTCTTCAAGACCTTGTTGGTGTGTTTTGGAAAGTGGTGTTAGAATTCACAATCTGAGACCTTGGTGAGCTCCTGGTTTCTGGGGAGGGTGTCATTGCTTCCTGCCTCTTTAAGTGGTCAACACTAGGAAACTTACGAAGGTGTGTGCAAACACACATATGCACATTTCTGTGTTATCTGTGTGTATGTGTGTATCTGGTTCTCTCTTTGTCAATACCATCATGATTTCATACTGTTTCTTACAAGCTAATCTGATACCACAGCATGGATGTGTATCTTCTTTTACCAGTTCTGGGAAACATGGCTCCCATTTATAAAAATTCACCTTGTTTTTTTCAATGTCCCTATGCACATTTAAAAAGTTAAAAGGCAGTAGTAGTGGTGCACACCTGTAATCTTAGTACTCTGGGAAGCTGAAGCAGGAGGACTGCAAGTTTGAGCCCCACCCAGGAAACCTAGCAACTTAGCAAAATCTTGTCTAAAATAAACACTAATAAAGGCCAGGCTGGGAGTATGCTCAGTGAAGGCTCTGGGTTCAGCCCAATACTACAAAAGAAAAACAAAGTTAGAGAAGTCTTCACCCATACACCACTAAGGGTGCATACAAAGAGCACAACACCAGGGCACACTTCTTTTTGTTTTTCAGTATCAACGGTTTTTCAAACTCACTTGGGTTAGATCATTTCTTCCACATCTGCTGCAGTGTATTTAATGCTTTTTTTTGCTTTTTTTTTTTTTTTTTTTTTTTTGGTAATAGTGAATTTCACCTTTGGCTGTTAGGATTCCACTTTGGGTGTCCTCCACATCCTGGCTGAATTTAATTAATACACTTTGAGTACCTTACAGCCCTATTCTTTTTTTTCTACCTCCCAGTGTTTTACCTCTCCCTACTCACTAAGGAATGGGTAATCTTTCTCTTTAGTTTCTGGTGTTCCTTCTCCGCAAATCATCAACTATATGTATTCCCTCATATTCCCTTATTTCTTGTACAAAGAGTGTGTACTGTAGAGATACCACAGCATTGAGAAAGGTGCTTTCCTTTTCTCATTTAAATAGTACACTCTGAAAAAAATCCTTCAAATCACTTATTAGCAATATAGCTCATACGTTTTATAACTGTGTAGTACTGTCACGTGTGGATATACTGTAATTCATCCAATTACTTTTTTGTACATGATTATTTACATTGCTTTTGATATCTTGTGATTATTAAAAAAACATGGCTCATTTGCTTTTGGTAGTGAAACTCCAGGCTAAACTTCTGAAAGTGAGATTGCTGGGCTCAGAAGGCATCATGAGGACTCACCAGATTTTCTTTCAGAAGCACCATACCATTTTCATTTCTGCCAGCCCCCGGTGCCCAGGCCTCGCCAACACAACATGGCACTCTACAGTCTTCCAGTCTGATAGGTGGGAAATGAGACCTCAGTAACATCTTAATTTGAATTTTTCTGATTCTCGGTGATCTGAGACATTTTTTAATATTCACTAAGCATTTTCTTGTCTTTCTATGTGTGAATTGTCTGTTCCCACATTTTCTCCATTCTTCTCATCCCTCGATTTTAAAGCATTCTTTACAGTGAAAGCTATTAGTCTCTCACCTTCTGCTGTAAATATATTCGTCCAATTTGTCTATTGTCTTTGGAACTTGTTTATGTCACACAAATTATGTTTTTATGTGTTCAATTCTGTCAGTCTTTTATTGTCTCTAGATTTTGAATCAGAGTCATACCTCAAGCTAATAGCCTAGAATTTTTATTTTTTTATTTTTAATTAATTAATTAATTGCTGAAGCAGAGTTCAGGCTGTAGTTCTGTAGTTCAGGCTGGTCCAGGCTGGCCTAGAACTCATGACAATCCTCCTGCCTCAGCCTCCCAAGTTCTGGGATTACAGGAAGGCGCCACCATATCCAGCTTACATGGTGATGGGGAATCGAACCCAGGCCTTGTGCTTGCTAATTAAGTGCTTTAACTGCTGTGCTATTCTTCTAGCCCTTTTATTTTTTAATCTCTGAACAATTGATGAAGGAAATTACCTTCCTCAACTGTCAGTTTTCACGGCTGTCTTCAGACAAATATTGATAAGAAAATGATGCCAAAATAAAATCACCTGAAAATTTAAGAATAGTGAAGCTCTACTGGCTTGTTTTTTAAGTAATATTTTTATTAATAAATAAATGTGTGTGCTGTTTCGTGTCAGATGGGTTATATCTTAGTTACTTATTCATTGCTGTGACAAAATACCAGGCATCCACAGTATAAGGGGAGAAAGACTAATTTTAGCTCACATTTTCAGTAGGTCCTGCACAGTCCACTCACAGAGCAGCTTGCAGTGGTGAAGGCACATGGCAGAGAGAGGCTGGAAAGTTGCTGACCCCATTGCAAACAGTAGTCAAGTCCAGCAGAAGCAAAGTTGATTTCAGAAGACCAGAGTCCTCCCAGGAAGAAGCTGCAGCCAGGTTTCTTCTTCTTTCTCTTACTTGCCTCAAGCTGCCAGCTCAGGACCCCCAGACCCAGGGTGCATGCCCCTGCCCTTCCCCATTTCCTGACCCACAAGTCAATACAAACATCTGAAAGCTCTGCCCTGGGAACCCCTAATCTCATCAGGTTGGCCAATCTTTCCAAGTCAAACCCTAAGTGCCCTCCACAGCAGTAAGCACAGGAGATGTGCTCTTCAGGTCTATTCAGAGGTCACCTTTGCATTTGCATGCGGTCTTGTCTGACCAACCCACTTAAAATTGCAGCACAAGTGCTGGGGGACATACCCCATACACTTATTTTCCTTGTTTGGTATCTGCCCTTTATCACTAGACTGTGAGCTACACGAGACAGGAATTTTGTTACTCCTACATCACCAGCCCTCGCCACAGCACATGGCCCACAGTAATATGTTGTTAATATTATCCCTTCAGTGAATATCAAGTGAGTTAATGATAGAAAGTATACTATTTACAAGGATATTCAAGTGCTCACAGGCTCCCTGGATGGGGGATGCAGGCTTGGAGTCTACACAGGAAGGTCCATGACTAGGTTTGCCCTGGGCTGTTCCAGAGGAGCCCACTGCAGCCAGCACTGGGCAGCCATCTTGCAACCTGCACCATGGACTTTGGAACCAAGGCCACTTAGAAAATCCTGGGAGTGCTCATTGCTAGTGCTTCTATTGTTCTTCTAAGAATTGTTTCTAAAACTCTCTCTCTCTCTCTCTCTCTCTCTCTCTCTCTCTCTCTCTCTCTCTCTCACCTCTTTCTCTGGAATTAAGTCCTTAAGGGAGTGAATACATCTAATTGGAAGAACTAGGGCACATGCCAGATCTAGCTTCAAGGGAGCTGAAAAAGTAAGTCTTTCTTTGGCTGTTATTTCCACAGTAGAAATAGAATTCAAAGGTGGGAAATTTCCAGACATAGGAAGCTGGTCCAAGAGAGGGTAGGCAGAGGCACAACACAACAAAAAAGCTAATTAAAGTGCTATGATCAAAGCACAGGTGCGCAGATGCTTCAGTTAGGAAGTTAAGCAAAAGGCTCCAGAAAACACCTGACTCAAGGTGTCCTGTGGTACCTAGTGTGAGATACCTGAGGTGGAAGAGCTGTGGAGAGTGGGATCTCCTCTGTAGAATCAGTGATTTATTACAATTCCTACTTCAAAGTATTATCTTTTAATCTCATGTCACATCATGCTGACTTAATAATGAGGACAAATTATGCCATTAACAATGAAAATTAAGTGGTCACTCAACTAACTTATTAAGTTGTATACTATGGCTACAAAGAAGTACTGGTGGCTAAGAATCCCTGAAAATTAAATACACACTTGAGTAAATATGAGTGAATATGCATCATTATGAGATGAAGCGTTTGTAAGAATCTTAAGTGAGTTTGTAATAGGGCTCCCTCTCCTCACTAAATCCTTAAAGCTTTACTGGAACATAAAATGCAAAGAGATTACTCTCTTTTACTTACTCAAACCAAAAATCCTGGGCTTGGCACCATTGACTGAGGAGGACAAAATAAACTTTCATTCAAGCTGATCATTTTAGTTGGAGAAAAATATGCCCATACAATGGATGAAAGGCATAAGTTTCCCTTTTCTGTTGCCAAGTGCACAGACTTGGATCAGTGTTGTACCATGCGGTATGTTGAGCTCATGGAGAAACAATTACCTTTTGATGCCAACAGAAAAGCAAATATGGATTTGATATGATTAATGACACTTTCAGAGTCAGGCTTTCATCTTGCGGTGTGGTGTTTACTTCTTAAGGTTTATACAATTTGTCATGCAGTCAGCATCAAAGGTAAAGTCAACCTGCAGTATGGCCAGGGCTTTATAGACTACCATTGCCTTTCTGTCTTAAACACTTGAAACCAATTTCTCACTGCAGCTTATGTTGGACACAAGAGCAATGCAACAATTTTGAAGACTGTCTCATGTTTGCAAAGTCATTTGAGTGGCACATTTTAATAGTTTCAAAATGACTCACAAAACCAAAAGATATTGAACTATGCAAGTGTGAGTGGGGTTTGAAAGTCGTAGTGAGTGTATCAGGGTTCTACCGAGGAACACAATTATAGTAAGAAATGTATATGTGTAAAATTGTGCAAGGGGATGTGTAAATTAGGATACAAAATCAGAGGTGGAAGAATTCAAAATGGCCTCCTGGGAGATTAGACACAATGGAGTCCAAAATGGCTGCTGGCACTTGGGAGAGCCAGAGGATTCAGTAGATGCTTAGATGAGAAGATGGAAGCCACAGGACAAGGGGGAATGCAACGCCAGTCCAAGGCTGAAGGCCTAAAAGCTCACTGCAGAACTGTGGATGTGGGTCTGCACTGGAGATCAATGTTCAGAGATGTAAAAATGGAAGCTCTTCCAGAACAGAGACACTTCCTTCATCTCTTATTTCCTTTTCTACCTAGTCGGGAAGTCTATTGGTTGGTGCCATTCACATCTGGACTGGGTCTTCTTCCCTCAGTTTGCTGTCCTACTCATCAGTCATGCATAGACACAGGTAGAACTGAGCTCACTAATCTGCTAGACATTTCGCTCTCTCTCTCTCTCTCTCTTTCTTTCCTTTCTTCCTTCCTCTTTTCTTTCCTTCCTTCCTTCCTTCCTTCCTTCCTCCCTCCCTTCCTTCCTCCCTTCCTTCCTTCTTTGAGACAGGGTCTTGCTCTGTAGTCCAGGGTGACCCTGAACTCACTATGTAACCCAGGATGGCCTCAAGCTCATGGCAATCCTCCTGTCTCAGCCTCTCAAGTGATGGGATTACAGGTGTGTGCCACCACTCTTGCTTATGTGATGCTGAGGAGTCAAAGCCAGGGCCTTGGGCTCGCTAGATAAGTACTTTAACTGCTGAGCTATGTCCCCAGCCTTGCTAGACATTGCTTAATTCATTCAAGTTGACAAAGCATGATTAACCTTCACAGTGAGATTTGGCTAAAACACACTTACTTGGTAATCTGGAAGTATATCATGAGTGTTCAAGGGGATTAGAAGAAATTATTTATGAAATCAGTAACAGAAATTGTAAAAGGGTATTATGTACGAAGCTAAATGTGAAGTCTAATAAAGAAACTGATATAAATGCAACTGTATGTCTCTTCTTCTTGGCTTGCTTGATGACCACCTGTTGTGACTCCAAAGGCCAGTTCTCTCTCACCTCCTTTTTTTTTTTTTTAGCATCTCCTTGACTGTCACAGGGTGCAACTAATTCTAAAGACCTCAGGTTATGAAAGGCAAAGGTAAGAACACTTACACTTTACACTTCGATGTTGAAGACAACTACCAAGTGTTTGATATGTCACATGGCTATTTCTTGGAAACTGCCCAGAGTGCCCACCAGCCCAATTTCACTGTTGGTATAGGTCTCCCACTAGTAAGTACAAGTACAATGAAAAAGGGAATTTAGCAATGGAAAGAAGACTTTCCTGTTGGAAAAGATGGAGACTGAATGAGAACACACTGTTTCCATATTGAGAAAGATGGTTGAGCTCCTGGATCCTCAGCTAGAGAAAAACCTACTAGGTATAACAGGGCTTAGAAAGAAAAGTAGTAATGACTCAAAAAATATGAGTCTGTAGTTTTTAGAGATTAAGCTCTTAAATTGGGGCCTGTTGGAAAATGTTACTTCTTGCCCCAGACTGTTGAGGTACTTAATAAGCCTTTCCTATAAGGAGAAAGCTGGTATATCTTTGAGGCCAACATTGTTAATTCATCAGTTACAAAACCAAACAACCAGGCATAATGGGATATATTTTGCAAGATTTTTTGCTAAGCACCAGGGAATTCAAGGTCATGGAAACTCGCACCTCTGGTAGTGGAGAGTCAGCTGAGGGAAACAGATACAAATGCCGAAACAGACTGTTAGAGTGACTCAAAACATGCACAGAGTAGAAGGGATATGTAGTTAAGGGTCCTCAACCCAGAGTGGCAGAGGTGACAAGGGTGTTTGGAAAAGTTTTCTGGAAGGAAAGCTTGATCGAAGGCTTTAGGCAAGAAGAGAAAACCACTGAGAACAGGAGCATTGTTTGCAGAATTCATGGCTGAGCAGCCCAAAGAGACCGGAGGGCTGTGATAGATCGTAATAGCAGGAATTAGCCCAGTGACCTAGCTTAGCTTGACCATCAGGAAACACACAACTTCTGAAACTCACTGAATGATGTACTAGTTAGGACGAAGAGCTGGGTCTAAATCTGGGCTTTACCAGTTAGTGACTGCTTCCTTGGAGAAAAGGAGACATGACAAGTATCTTCTGGTGCTGTGGTGATGACTCAGTAAGCGAGGTGCTTAGAACGGTGCCTGATACGTGGTGTTTTTATTTTGATTTTATTTATTTATTTATTTTTGAGACAGGGTCTTGCTCAGTAGTCTGGCAGTTCTGCCTCAGACTCCAGAGTGCCGGGATTATAAGCATGCACCACCATGCCCAGCTTTATGTTAAGTGGTAGTTGTCACATGGCTGTGGCACCTTGCCAGAGTGGGTGAGACCGGGGGCAGAAAGGAAGCGGCTCTCCAGAAGCCATTGCCAAGTGCAGCTCTTCTGAAGGGAATGTGGGTCGCCCTGGTGTTTCCCAAGGGCAGAAGTGGGGCGGGCGGTGCCTAACGGAACTCTGTGCGTTTTCCAGGATGTGTCCTGGCAGCAGCTGACTCAGTGTCTCCAGAGGGAAGCCCAGGCATGTGTAATGGGCAAAGGCTTCGGGGTAATGTCTGCCCAGACCCTTGGCCTAAAGAACACCACTCGTTCGGCCTAACCTTGGGTAACATCTGGATAGGGGAACTCATGTGGCACAGAGGCATGCTGGGTACAGTATGCTGCTACGTAGTTTTCCTGAATACATGGAAGAAATTGTGTCTCTTCTCCATTTGTTGCTCTTATGTGCCAATGTCAACAGCTAGAGAGAAGGGAATGGTGGCACAGGCCTGTAAATGCTATCACTGTGCGAGGCTCAGGCAGGATGATCACAAGTGCATGCCTAACCTGGGTAATTTCATAACTTAGTGAGATGCTACCTCAAAATGAAAATAAAAATGGACTGGGGATACCACTTAGTATAAAGGCTCTGGGTTCAATTACCAGTGCTGGAACAAACAAAAATAAACATCTAAGTAGAGGTAAAAGGTAAAATAATCTAAGCAAGAAAAGCCCTATCTGTTACCAAAGTGGGGAGGCATAGTGTGCTGTGATTTAGGTTTTGTGCTTTTTTTCTGTTTTGGTCCTGGAAATTGAATTCAGGGTTTTTATACTGACCTGTATTTGCAGCCCACTTTTTGTTTTCATTTTGAGATAGGTCTTGCTAAGTTGCTAGGCTTGAACTTGTGATCCTTCTGCTACAGCCTGCCAGATTGCTAGGATTCCAGGACTGTGCTACCAGGCCTGGTTTATTCCCAGCTCCTTGTGTAGCTTTCTAGACCTGCTACAGTGAGTCTGCAAACATGCATAAGTCTATAAACAGTTCATTATCTTATGTTTATTATTTGTGGTGCTGAGGATTTGTGGTGCTAAGGCCTCATGCAAGCTAAGAATGCACATCACCACTGAGCTAGACCTCTAGTCCCTTATTTTTATTTTATTTTATTTATTTGCTTATTTATTTATTTTTGAGACAGGGTCTCACTCTGTAGCCCAGGCTGATCCTGAACTCACTATGGAGCCCAGGCTGGCCTTGCACTCATGGCAATTCTACTGCCTCAACCTCCCAAGTGCTGGGATTACAGGCATGCACCACCAACCCGGCTTATGTGGTGCTGGGGAACTGAACTTGGGTACTTAGCACTTGACTTAGTGCTCACAAGACAAATGCTTTAACTGCAGAGCCATTCCTCCAGCCCCTTTATTTTCAAGATAAAAATGAATTCCCAGTAAACACCCTGTTCTGTAACTCACTTTTCTTAGCTGATCCTATGCCTTTTTCTTTATTAGTATATTCAGAGACACAGTACTACTTCTTTAAACAACTGCATAGTGTAAGGGTTCTGGAATTAGGATAAAAACTCATGTGAACAATTAGGTTGTCTCCAATTTTTGCTGTTTCAAAAATGCTGCACTGAGCATCTGGTTGTGTACGTATCTTCATGAATTTACTCAAATCCTGAACATAAAGTCCTAGAAATTTTCTTGAATTCTGAGGGGTTTTTTTTTTTAAACAATTACATCTCCCCTCATTTCTTTCATTCTCTTTTCTTTCTTCTGGAATCCTTTTTAGTGGGATGTGGAAAGACTAGATTCATCTTGAAAACATTTTATTTTCTGTGCAATTTGTCTTTTCCTTCTTTCCTTTCTTCTTCCCCCCCCCACCCCCCATCATTTGGTAGTGCTGGGGACCAAACTCAGAACCTTGTGCATCCTAGGCAGACACCGTACCATTGAGTACCTCCCCACTCCTGTGCATTTGTCTGTTTAAAGACTCCCTACTTCCCCAACTTTGTTTTCCATACTCTGTCACATTTTTAACATTTTCTATCTTATATTTTTAATTTCCAAAGAGAACTTTCTTGTCCTCTGCTCCTTTTTCATAGTATATTGTTCTTTTTTTTTTTACAGATACATTGTTTTCTTGTATAGTTTTTGCAATATGTTCATGAGAATTTCTGTAATGTTCTCTTTCCTTTCCTGTACCATCTCTGTTTTCTTTTTTCATGGCTTAATATTTTATTTTTATAAATAAATCCCATAGCTTACTTCTGGAATCTCGGTGTATTGTGGCTTTCCCCATGACTAGTCTCTATCCATGAAGAATCTTGGGCAGTAGTGGTGTTTGTAGCTTCCTAGTTATTCCAATGGTCAAGCAGGCGCATTGCAGAGGTTAGTCTTAGGGTCAAATCCAGCTCATTTTTGTGAAATATTTTTGGGACACAGATAAGCTCATTTGTGCACATATCCCACATTCTCCTTATCCATTTGTTCACCAAGAAATAACATTCTAGTGTTCTACATCAAAGCAAGATGGCTATAGTTTATAAAAAAAACTTATATATTTTGTAAAGAACTAGAGTGGGGTTAGGTGGTTCTCAATACAATGAAGTGGTAATATATATTAGAGATAGAAATGCTAATTACCTTGAAATAATCATTATATATTGTATAGAAGAGGCAAATTACCACAATGAATCCCATAAATACGTGTATTACATGCCACTTAAAAAACTCCAAAAGATAGTGACATTGTATTTGCATATAAGCCACATACACCTACATACACAACCTCATATACTCTAAATCATTTACATAGTACCTATAATACCAAATGCAATGTAATAGTATGTAAGCAGTCATCACATTGCATGATTTAGGAGATAATGATGAGAAAAAATGTATAAGCTCAGCACAGATGCTGTTTGTCTTGGCTACTTTTTCAGTGGTGGGACACAATATCTGACGACATCTGGAACTTAAGGTGGGAAAGATTTATTTTAGCTCACAGTTTCAGGAAGTATCAGTCCATTCAGGTGTGCTGGCTATAACCGAAGTGTCTGGCAGAGGCCTAGCTAGAGAAAAACTATTCAAGAAAGGCAGCGTAACAAGACAGGAAGCCAAAGGAACAAGGAAACGTGGAATTTGCATACAGCCTTCCAGGTCATGCTCCCACGACCTGCCCCTTCCAGGTCAAGCCCCAGGGGCCAGCCCCCTCCCACCAGGCCTTACCGCTCAACAGCTTGAGAAATCTATGATTATCCCCACGACTGAGTCTTCCTTCAAACATAAGGTTTGGTGAGAACATCCTAGATCTAAACTACAATACTGTTCTTGTCAGAATATTTCTTGTTCACAGTTGGTTGAATCCATGGATGAAGAACTAGTAAATAATGGAAGTGGAGTTGTATTTACCACCGGGGCCTTTACAGAAAGCCACTTGTGAACTCCTGTCCTACAGAGAGGAGGTGCAAGGTGTGTGACTCCCCGAGTCTCTCCACCACTGCTGAGACTCATCCATCCCACGTAGCTGAAAATTTTTTTGCAAAATGAAAAAAAAAAAAAAAAAACTAATCATCTGCAGTGTGAAATAATGTCAGAATGTGGACATTTAAATTCATGTTCTTAGAAGAGAATTAACTGCCTTTTATGGCAGGGTTCTGGGTAGAACATTGTTTTTTAAATTTTTCATTTATTTTTTATTTATTTAAAACAAGAAGAGTTAAAGACACATAAAAATTATCCATGTTTTCTAAGTCTCCCTGTCATTTAGTTTTCTCTGGATGATTCTTAAGTTTCTCAGCTGAGTTGAAGTGTGAGATCTCTGTGAACTTACCTACCTTAACTCCTCTTTAGGACGCTCGGGGAAAAGCTTTGTAACAGGCCTGGGAACAGGGGCTTCTCAGAACTGAAACAGCAATGGCAGAACAGCTTCTATGCCTTGCACTTCGTGTTGATGATCTAAAACCAGATCTTTTGGTCTGGATTTAAAAACTGCAGGACATTTAACAGAGGCGATTCAGAAATTCTAGACTCTTTTTGAGGCAAGATTCCACCTCTGGGTATGGAGGGCAGTGGTCATGTGCTTGTCTTGTATCTACAAGGCCTTGGGTTCAATCCTCAGCACTTCCCCCATCCAGAAAAAGATTCCAAATTCAGTTATTGGGATTATATGTTATGAGCCATCAAATGTATCAGAATGTGCTTTTTAGAAAGCTTAGTCCAACTATCTTTATCTACTTTTTCATGGTGAAGGGAAACTGATTTATACTCATTTTATTTACAGATTTTCCTGTCTTTTCTATTTCCTGCACTCTGTAAACAGAAACACCGGATTTTGGTCCTCTGTGTTGAGTTATAGCTGCCCAGAGCGTTTGGTGCATTTGCCACTTCCAGATGACAGTGCCTTGTTCTCACCGTCTGTCCTGTCACCAGAAGCCTTGAAGATAATTACAGCCCATGTGACAACTGCACACCCATGATTTCCCACATGCATGATCGGTGACTAGTTGTGCCACCCTAATTAAAATGGTGTTAGTATCTCAATTATCTACTCTAGTTTTTTAAGGGCTTTTATTATGTAACTATGAAAACTTGCTCTGGGCTGGGATTTAATGTGTTGGTGTCAGTGCTCAGCACATGTTGGGGATCAGAGAAATTCTAGGTACTGCGTTGTTGTTCTGTCTTTGACCGCCTCCCTGAGCACCCTGATAGTGCTCCTGGGAACAAAACTGCTGACTGAGGGACGATGAAGGTGTCCCGTACGTTTAGGGCAGACCCAGCTGGCCTGCGGTGTATGAGGTAGGCCTAGGAGATTAAAAAGTGGCCTTCATTCAGTTGGTTCAAAACTTACAAAGTTAGCTACAGTGAGAAGTTACCTGAAGGCATTTTGGCAAGAAAAATCAAAAGCAACCATGAAAATAATCACCTGAGATTAAAACTATTCTAGAGGCAGTGTTGGGAAAAGCTCTGCGCCACCTTGATGGACTGAAACAGGATTAACTGGCTTTCCACGAGTCAGAATGGTCTGGCTCTCTCAAATGCAACAGATATTAACCAAAAATTGGCTTCCTGGACGTTTCAGTATGGGAGGTTTAAAAAGTGCAGAGTCACTGTCCATGTAGTGGTGGGTCTGTTGACCAGCACAAGGAAAACCATGTTCCCAATCTAGACTCTGAAGATTTCCCCAGCTTCCATGGTCTTTTGGGATATCATGGAAGGGAAGGAGGGCTCCTTTCTAGGCAAAGCCCGGTGGAGTGTTCTGCATCTAGGCTGTCTGGCACTCATTATGTGGTAGTGCAGTGAAGAACAGAATTTTTACTTAGATTTCTTTTCAGAATTTAAATAGTCACAAATGGCTAAGAATTATGGTAGCAGATAGTAAGGCAATCAGTAACTTTCATTAAGATTATGACTAGTGGTATGGAGGCAATCTTTTTTAAAGCTATATGAATGGCCGTATCTCAATGTTCAGGAGTTGGTTAGAACTGGATAGATTACATTACTTATATCCAGCTATTATGTTTTCTTTTCTTCAGAGAGAATTCCCTGAGAAGTCTGCGACATGTATTCCTACACCTGGAGGAGGTCTGCTCATATGACTCTCCAAAGATTGGCTCTAGAGGTGGAATAATTCTAGACTTTCACACCTTTAGAGATCAACCGAAGGGAACACCTTTTTGTAAATGGAGCATTCCTAGTGTTCCTTAAATCGCATGCGTGGGAAGTTCTGAACTCAATATGTCTAGGGCCTGCTCCACTCGTGAGGCATATTTATAATTTCCTGAACACATCTCTTGACACTCAAATAAATGTCGATGTGCAAATATGAGCCACAGTAGGCTTCATGTGCTTTTCTAGAACTACTGAGGACTGATGTGGGTTTTGAGAATAGCCTTTTGCATTAGTATTTGTGTGGGCTCTTGGCACTATTGCCTTCATAGGCTCCTTCCTCCAGAAAAACAAAATAAGTAGGAAATTAAAACCACATTTTACTACTTCATATAAAGATGAATATATTAATACTATATAGTAGTAACATTTTCTTAACTAGAAAGTTTATTTTCTCTTCTCTCTCTCTTTTTTTTCTCTTTGGTCTAGTACTGGGATTGAACTCAGGGCCTTTGTATTGAGCTATATGCCCCCAGTCCTTTATTTATTTTTAGATACATTCTTGATAAGTTGTTAAATTGTCCAGGCTGGGCTCAAACTTACAATCTTCCTGTCTCAGCCTCTCAGAGTCCTGGGATTATGGGTGTGTACCACAATGTCTGTCTCTCTTCTGTTTTTACAAGAAATTTAAACATTTTGTTTGCTTCTAAAAGTATCATGGGCCTTAAGCACTGAACCTGCTTTGTCTAACGGCTGAATTGGCCCTTTAGAGAAGACTTTAAGACTTGACACTGGCTAAGTATGGTCTCTTCTTTTATTCAAAAATTGCAAAATATGTATTTTGTGCATAGTGGGTAACAACTATTATTTGATAAAATATTCCAAGGTATTAAGACTTGTATTATAACAAATTAATATTTCTGTACTTTTTTCCTCTCTACATTTTTCTCTATTTTTTCTCTCTTAATATCCATTTTGAATCTGTCTACTAAAATCAGAATCTAAATTTGGACAAATCTCCAGGTGATTCATGTGCACATTACACAGAAGCTGACTGTATTTTCAGTCAGATTGTCCAACACTAGGGGACACAGCAGGGCTAATTCCTTTGCCCACATGTCCATGGGGACCCCCCTCACCTTTTTTGAGACAATGAGTTCAATTCCTTTAGTTAAGCTGTTCCTAGCTTTGGTCAAACAATGAAAATATTAGAGGAGCTTTAGAAACAAACAAACAAACAAACAAACAAACAAGCATTGAATGGTTCTAGAGACCAATTTTTTTTTAAAGCGCCCGTCTCTGCAGGAGGTCTGCTTTTGACCATGTTGGCCTCTTTTCTCAGTGCTCCCTAACCTTCCAAGGCTGAGCAACCACGCCTATGATCCAGAACTAGTTTCTGCCCTTGGAGACTGGCAGGCTCTCCTAATTATCTCTGAAGTAGTCTCCTGATACTACACATTCTGAAATACTGACAGCCGGCACCTCCTTCTTACTCTTCAGTACCCTGTAGTCATTGTCTATCATTTAATCTTCATTTAATCTTCACCTTGACAATAGATGCTAACTTTATGCCCAGTTTTACAGATGGGGAAGTAAAGTCTTGGAAAGACTGAATCTTCCTGAGGGCACTTTCTAATTCCAGTGTTTGTCTCACTCTCCACGAAGTCAGCCATATTCAAAAGTCATTCTTTCATTTAAGAAATATTGTTAATTTCCTGATTCAGAAGGCCAAACATCAGATTTATAACTATTCACTTTTGGAGGATTACTGGCAAATGAAATAGACAAAGGGCAAGAAAAAAATTAAATAGATAATACAATTTGGATTGATTGTAATTTCATCAAAGAAATGTTTTAAAATTGTGACATACATTTTCCTTTTTGTATAATTGTGATAGTTCAACTAAAAAACTAAGTAGTACTTCAGCAGTGCTCTGTGCTGGGCCTGCGGAGATTCCAAGGGTAAGGAAACCGTCTTTGTCCTTGAAATGGCAAGCTGAAGGGAGAATAAGAACTGGTAATAGTCCAGCCTGCCAAGAGAGAAAGTGTAACCAGGTGCTCCATATTTTGATAAGGCCACCACACATTGTCAAAGTCCAGAGGGTGCCAGGAACCAGAGCAATGAAGAAGGGCTTTATGGAGGAAGTCCGTCTAGTCTAAGGATGAACAGAGGTTGAACCGCCTTGCAAGACCTAGCTGAGCCAGGACCCTGGGGGAACACTCACCAGGAAGTTGGGATTTTCCCAGCCGAACTGCCCACCTGGCTCCTTGCTGGCTGGTTGTTCCTTGTCTGTGGAGTAAGCATTTGCAGTCTTCGAATTCTAAACCAGCGCTGCCCCAGCCAAGCTCAGGGCTATCAGTGTCCCGATTGACCTATATCTGCAGGAGCGGGATCAATCAGATGGGGAGGGTTATTTACACAACTGATGGCTTCCTGCCTCAGGCGTTCACCAGCTTCTTTTAAGATTGCTGGAGCACGCTTTGCTTAAAGTTTGAACCTAAAAACGTTGAAAGCCAAGTACTTATTTAAATATTGATCAAACTCAGCTCTTGAGAGAAGGGAAGAAAACTGCAGCTAGTGTGTTCCTCGTGGCCTCACAATTGTCATGGGAGTTTCATAGTTAGTGCCTTTGCTGGGCTGCTTCCTCTTAGTGGGGAAGGGGTTTTGGGGTAACTTCTTATAATAATTATTGCTCTTCCCACATTGCCTTTTGCTCCCTATTTACATACATGACCGAACTAATGGGAGAAAGAAGGAAAAGATGCAAGAAAAGAGAAAGCAAACCAGCGATGTGAAAACAGAGATTAATAACAAAAGCCTCTTGCAGGTTCTTGTTTTGTTCACCAGTTTGGAAACCATTTTAATATGGTGTGTTGCTACAGTGACTCTCCAGCTGATGTTTTTTAGCATTGTATACATATATTTTTTAGTGTTTGAAAAGAGTATATTGTTTTTATATGCACTTGGGAGTATTTTGAAGTTCTGGCCATGGGCAGGAATGTCATTGGGTTGGCAGATGTGGGGAACGGGATCAGCTGGGGTACCTGCTTGTCTCAGGAGCCCAAAGTTGATGTCCAGACCCTTGATCAGCAGGGGAATGGCAGCCTTTGTCTTGACAAGTCGCAGGACTTTTGACACAGGGTACTTTTGTCTGGCTAACAATTCCTCCCTCAGGTTCCATATTAGCAAGGTGGCCTAGAGAAGGCTGCCTAGACTAAGAGGTGACAGTCAGGCGGTGAGGGCTAGTTCTTTTCTGGTGGCCACCTTGGTGGCCAGCTTCCTGGAACCAGATCCCTGTCTTGGTCCTGCAGGTAGCTGGTCTTTTGGGGGACGGAGGGTGTGGGAACAATGCAGACACTCGAGGTAATCACAGGAAAAAAATCAACAATTTATCTTCAAAGCCACAATAATCACGGTAGGTCTGTTTTACGTAGTCCTGAAAGATAGACTTAAACTTGGGGATGCGATCAGTCCTAAGTGGAAACACGCTGAAGGATAAGTAGTCCCTTCACCTTGTTCGCGGAAAAAGCAGTTGCAGTTTTCATAAATTTTTGACTTATTCTGCCTTTTTGCCACTTCCATGCATAAACGTCAAAGGAAGCGCAGCTTGCAAAGCTCTAGGCTCCAGGAACATTAGATTCACGAAACGAGAGCGCTGTATTAAAATAATGTTTGCTATTAAAAGAAATAATGCTTGCCATTGCCACAGTAATAGACGGGGCCGTATTCTGTCGCGGTGAGGTGGCTTTGGCCGAGGGCAGTCCGACGCTCCCTCGGGCCTGCCACGACTCCTGCAGGCCCTTCCTCCGGCGGCGCCAAGGCGTGGGGTCCCGGCGCGCGCGGGCGCCGGCTCCGGGGTGCCACCTGGCCCTGCTCCCGCGCCGCAGGTCGGCTCGGGCCCCGCGCGTCCGGGCTTTGCGGAGGGCGGGGTGGCGGCGCGGGAGCCGGCAGCGTCAGGTTTCCTGCAGGGGCCGGGCCGGGCGGGCCGCGCCATGTGATGCGGGCCGGCGGGGCCGGGGATCCAGTGGCCCGGGCGGCGCGGGGAGGAGGGCGCGGGGCGCGGCGGGGCGGGGCGTGACGGGGGCGGGGCGTGACGGGGGCGGGGCGTGACGGGGCGGGGCGTGACGGGGGCGGGGCGGCACAGCGCGACGCCGCCGGCCCGGGCCGCGCTCCGCCCCTGCCGGGCCCCGCGGGCCGCCCCGGGCGTGGGCCGCTCGCGAGGGAGCGCGGCTGCGGCTCCGGCGGCGACGCGCGGGGGGCGCGTTCCGGGGCGCGGCGCGTCGCCTGCGCTCGGGCGGCTGCGGGGCCACAGCTCCAGGTAAATGCTCCGGTCCCCGCGTCTCGCGGCAGCCCTGGGCCCCAAAGTTTGCCCACCTGAGCTCGCCGGGCGCCGACTTCCTCCGGGACCCCGGGGCCGCCGGAGCCGCGAGCTGGGCAGGGGCGCTGCCCCCGCCGGCCGGCGCGGGAGGGCGGGGCGCCGCCTCGGGCCCGCGGGCCGGCAACAAGTGCAGCGGCCGGCCAGTCCCGCGCGGCGGCGGCGAAGGGGAGCGCACCGAGCAGGGCGGCGACCCCTCGCCCAGGTCGGCCAACTTGGGGACGAGAAATGGAGGCTGGTCGCGGCGGTGGTGTTGGGGTGGGGACGCGAGTCCCGCGGGAGCCGGGAGATGAGATTCCCGCGGTGGACAGGGAGGTCCTGGGAAGCCGGGGTGCCGGTCCCCGCTGCGCCTCAGCCCCCGGGCGAGGGAGAGCCCCCACGGCGCAGGGGAAAGCCAAGCATTGGCGTGTATTTGGCGGGGAAACGTTTGCTGTGTTTTTACGAAAAGCATCTGTGGATCTCTTGGAAGGGGCGTCAGATCCAGTGGGACTCCTGGATGTGCTTAGCTTATGGGTGCGTTTTTCCCTTGGCCGCGCGGGTGCGGGCGGCAGTACCCTCGCCGTCCCGTGTCATGGGGCTTCGTAAGGGCCACAGTGACGGCGCTGCACTGGGTGGGGTCGGCACCCTCGCCCGTGCCAGGGTGCTGGGGCTGTGTGGAGCGGGGCGCTCAGGCCACCAGGGACCCAGGTCTGGCTTCGCAGACTCCAGCTGGGTTTCTGGGAGGGAACCCGCTTGAGGGGTCCGCAGCGTGCTGCCTGGTGGCTACAGCTGGGTGGGCAGACGACGATGTTGGCAACATCTGAATTTGCCAAGCCTCTTCCTCCCTGACCCCTGCCTGTCAGTCTCCTCAGACCAGGAATCCCGCCGGACGACGACCCGCCACTTGGGCAAGACACGAGAACATAATCTTGTGGTAAAGAACTGGTCATTTGAGGTCCCTTAGGCGCCCTGGTTTTCTCAAGCTGTGTCCTGTTGTGTTTCTAGGCCCTGAAGCTGTCTAGGTAGGTGAAATCCTGTTTGCCCAGCAAAACCAAGTCCAAGACGTGGCCCCATCAGGTTGTGTGGGTCCACTTTGCATGTGACAACCAGGCCGACTGATAACTTCTGCAGCGGAGCTTGTCCGCCCGGAATTTCATCTAAGTGTGAATGCAGATAGGTGTCTGCCTAACCGTGGCCGGGCTAGTAATGCCTAGAGGGTGTGTGAAGGAAAAGGAATGAGGAGGGACCGTTGGGCATTTTTGACACAACATAGTATTTCAGTGTAATATGCTGATATCGGCTTTATATGTGATCATGCGTGCACACACACTCTGATTAAATAAGAACCCAGACAGCATACGACCTGGTGTTTAGCGATTAGGGAAACCGAGGCACAGAGCTAGCACTTGGGTGTGTAACTTAGATGGAGTGTCCCAGCTAAGGGGAGAAGGGAGAGCAAAGAATCTGTGTTTGTCCTGCTTCTGACTCTGTGTGTGTGCTTTTTCTTATCAGAAGCCCGTAGTCTGGCCAGGCAAGGGTGGTTTATGTAACAGATGTGTCATTAGACTTTCCTCTGAAGTACCGTCTGTCTTCCAAGCAGTTAAGAAACACTTAAAGGTAAAGAAGAAAATAGCAGTGGGTAATAGCTGCTGAAGTTCTGTGAAGTTTCACTGGGGTCCCAAGTCTTGATTTTCACAGTTTTTTTTTTTTTTCTTTTTAAGTTATGTGAGCACTGTGGGAGAGAATGGGTTGTTTTCTTAATGTGTTCTTGTAAGAAATTAGTTCTTTAAGACTTTAATTGGTCAGGAATTTCAGGTAAGCTCTGGTGCTGATCTCCTCTAGTGTGTCCTCTGAGAAAAGCAAAGTGTTTGGAAGGGGTGTTGAAACAAATAGCACACTGTACCATTACTTTTTGTGTATATGTGTGTGGTATTGGGGATCAGGCCCAGAGCCTTCACACTGAGTTCCATCCCTAGCTTCATTTCCTCTCTGCCTCCCTCCTTCTCTCCCTCCCTCCCTCCCTCTCTCTCTCTCTCTCTCTCTCTCTTTCTTTCTTTCTTTCTTTCTTTCTTTCTTTCTTTCTTTCTTTCTTTCTTTCTTTCTTTCTTGACAGAGTTTTGCTCTGAGTTCAGGCTAGTCCTGAACTCACTATGTAGCCCAGGCTGGCTTCGAACACATGGCAATCTTCCTGCCTAAGCTTCCCAAGTGCTGGGATCACAGGTGCACGCCACCGCAACAGGTTTATGGGATACTGAGGAATCGAACTCAGGGACTTGAGTTTGCTGTCTGGCAAGTGCTTTAACCACTGTTTAACCAATATTCCTCCATCCTTCCCTTTTCCATTTTAGATTTCAAGATAACATCTCACTAAGTCACTAAGTTACCAACTTGTGATCCCCCTGCCTCAGCCTTCTAGAGTACTGGGATTATAGGTCTGTGCCACCAGGCCTGCCTTATACCATTCTGTACAAAACTAATCACCACTGTTTTTTTTGTGACTGGCTCTTTTTTTTTTTTTGAGACTTGCCCTGTAGCCCAGGCTGGTTGTTTATTGGCCTTTTGGCTAAGATCAAGTGTAGTATCTGAATTCACTATCTAGCCCAGGCTAGCCTGGGACGCACAGGCAATCCTCTTGCCTCAGTCTCCCAAGTGCCGGAATTATAGGTGTGTGCCACCATTCACAGCTTTATGTGGTGCTGGGGAATTGAACTGAAGACATTGTGCTTGCTAGGTAAGCACTTTAACTGCTGTGCCATTCTTCCAGCCTGACTCTATTGATTTTTAAGCTCTAACTTCAAAGTTCTGCTACAGTTTAATGACTAACAAAAGAAGACTGATGATAGAAATACTGGAAAACCCTTTTTGGCTATGCCATGGGAAGGTTGGTGCTGAATAGAGCTGAAGTTACTCTCAAACTCCCAGGCTGACTATAATTTTATTATATTTTAGTTTACTGATCAGATATGACAGATCTGGTTTATGTAGGTTTTGTCTAATTGTATTTGTATTTATGTTGCTGTTAGTGGAGAAGAGTGGCTATGTGATTTTTTTCCCCCTCCTGTGACCTTAAATAAGATTTGTTATGAAGAAGTTTGGCCATGCTGGGTAACTCCTACTGAGGGTGCTAAATTAAAAGCAGTAGTATGTTTGAAAGACACCACATTCAGGGAACATTGCCATGTTAGCCTTGTACTGCAAATATTATGCCATTCTGTAGGCGTGAGTCCAGATCTCTTGCTTAGGCAAAGCTGGACTCAGAGATAATTTTCTTGCTTAGAAGGGTAGGTTGGGTCCTTAGAGTGTTGTCCTAAGTGGCTGGTCCTGTGTTATTCTGTCCTGTCTCCATGACCCTTGGTTCTTTTGTGACTAAGGTGTCAAAAATTCTTAATAGGTCACAATAGCTACTCTACTGTTCTGCCATTTTGACACATAATAGTGTGCCTCTGATCTGTGAAAATTTATTTATGCTCATTTAACAAATATCTATTGAAGCTGGTATGGTAGTACATGCCTGTAATCTGGGAAGCTGAGGCAGGAGGATTGTAAATTTGATCCCATCACCCAGTGTGAAGTCTCTGGTTTTAATCCCCTAGTACTGCATGCAGAAACAAAAAAATAAGCAAAACACACACACACACACACACACACACACACACACACACACACACAGAGATATTTAGAGAGGGCCTCTTTTGTGCCTGATGCTTCTGTTTGCTTTAATTCTCTGAGCTGTGGATTTTATGTCTAAAGTAACACTTCACTGTCTTTTGAGATTTTAGGTTTTGTTGCATTTTGGAAGAGGGCTTTTGCACCTGGCATTGTATGACCTCCAGCTGGTAGAGAAGCAGGCCATGTCTTGCTTTGTATGAGAGTACATCTTAATTGACCTCCATTTTTCCCTTGCAATTTGATCTTAGGCACAGTTGTAATTTGCTCATTTGTACCAATACTGCTCCTGGATTTCTTCTCCAGGATAAGCAAGATAATGAAATTTGACATTTTTTTTTAATACGAAGGAAAGTGAAAAGGTAATATAATTGAATATTGGGCATTTGTCTCAGTGATGTTGGTTTGGAACACTTTTTATCGAAAATGTAGCTGTGTTAATCATTTGTGGTATATTCTCTTATTTTGTTATATATTTTTTCCTCAACTATTATAATTTTAGGCTTGAAAGTGATATTTAGCAGAAGAAAATGCATGTATTCACTAACCTTCTCATTGATGGGACGGACACAATGTCCAACACACACAATTTAAGAAAGGTTTATTTTTGTTCACAGTTTCAGAAGGTCTCAGTCCCCTCGTGGATGACTGGCCATGGTGGAAGAACATGGCCAGAGAGAAACTGTTCACAGCACTTCAAAAGGAAGGATCAGGAACTGGGGAGAAGCTGGGGTGGGAGCGTATCCTTCCAGACCACCCTCTCAGTGATCCGCCCCTCCCAACCAGGCCTCACCTTCAAAAGTAACCCACAGCATCCAGGTACACGAGGCTTTGGGGAGACACTCCAGATCCAAACCACAACAGCATCATGAGTGAGGGCCAGAGGACTGTAGGTGGGCCTCGGCAGTGGTACCTTTGCCATCTGCAGCTGTATGTCCAGAAGGGGCCGTTCTGTTCTTTTTTTTTTTTTTTTTGAGAAAT